>WEIV01012179.1:259370-289393 GCA_013390005.1 Calyptomena viridis
CGGGGTGCCCCCCCCAGCCTGCAGCGACAGCATCGCCCCAACACACCTTCAGTCTAGCGAGTCCTGCCTCGTGTCGCCCACCCGAGCCGTCTGCGTGGCCATTCAACGCAAAGACCCCCAGCCCTGTGTCACCGCCCCGCCGGCAGCTGTGCTGTGGGGAGCGGGACGGGGCAGAAATGCCACGTGGACGTAGGTAAAACCAGAAACAGCGGCTCCAGCCCGGTGCACCGCCCCTCGAGTGCCTGCCCAGCCCCCGGGACACGCGTGAGACTTGGGGCACCGCTCCGCTCGCACCCCGACCCGCCGGAGGAGCGCGGCACCGACCCCGCGGGACGGGACAGGACGGGGCGAGGGAGCCGCCGCACCGCCCCACACGGGACTGGGCTGCCCCGGTGGACGGGACACGCACCAAACCTCCCCCGGGAGTTACATCCCTTCCCGCTTCTCCCTTTCCTCCGCTGTTTTCCTCTCCCCGAGGCGCGACGGGACGCGGCAGCAGCAGCAGCCACCCCGCGGGAGTTAATTAAACCACCCCCAGTTACTTAAACGCAAATTGGGGTTTTTTTTGTTTTTTTTTTGCCCCCGTGTTTCCATCAGCATCCCTCCTTTTTTCTGCTCCATACAAAATCCCAGCGCTTTTCCTTGTAAAGTTGCAGGCTGCTCTCCTGCCCCTGGATCATCTCATCGTTACAAAAAAAGAGGGATAGTGACTTTTTACAGATGGGGGTATGACAAGGGGGAAAGGTTTTAAACCGAAAAAGGAGAGACTTAGGTTAGATGTCGGGAGGAATTTTGTGTTTGAATTAACACAATTTTAACAGTACTTTTGTTTCAGGTACAAAAACATCAATCTGATGAAATGAGAGGGAGCCCCCCTTACTCTGATTTCCACCTTCCCCCCACTCTCCCAAAACAGACCCTGTATTACCCTAAGTCCCATTTTTCTACAAGGGTAATGAGGCAATAACAGAGAGGGGGAAAAATCAGGGCTTCACTCTGTACTTTTTGTGGCACAGTTAATCTAGAACTTTAAAATCTCCTCACAACACATCTGTAAGATGTTTTATTACTGCCATTTTTTTCTTCCTATAAAACTGAGTAAACTCAAAATGACCAGGAGACCTTTACTCTCAGTTGGAGGATCACAGCGTGATGACCTGGAGAGCTTTGTTTTGGTACAACCCAGACTNAGGTTTGAACGAGATGATCTTTAAGCCCCCTTCCAATCCAATTCTGAATTCTATGATTCTGCAATCGTCGCAGACTTCTACCTTCTGTTTATGTTCACCAATTCACTTTATATTCTACTTTTTACATTGAACTCTGTTTGGGAAAGCATTATGCAGTGTTTGCTCTGGCTGGAAAGCTGCAGTTTCACCACAAGATGTGTATCTTGCTCAACCTTGCATCCCCTGGCTTAACTAACAGCCTCATGGGTCTTGGAGGAATCCAGACATGTGCTTTCCCAGACCCAGTTTTGTGGAAATTCATATGGAGATGGCAGGTGAGTGTCAGCACCTTGTCACCTTCTGTGAGAAGGAGACCTTCTTCCTCCCTGTGTAGCCATGAATATTGGGGTATGATTTGGGCAGATCTTACAAATCATTTTGGCAGAAGACACTTTGCCTGCAAATTAATTACACCACCTGCATTGCAAATATGCAATATATTCCTTCCCTGTTTCCTGAGAGTTTTCATTCCCTTTTGGTTTCTGTTTGTGTTAAGGCTCTGATCAGCTCTTCCCTAATGTCCTACAAACCTCCATTCAGCCTGTTTTCAGGAACGGAGAGCCCAACACTCAAAAAACCAAGTCACACTAGTTAGGTGTGTGGAAATTACCTGGTTTAAAAATCTGCCTTCAGACATTGCTGCTGTTTACATTTTTCTTTTTTCCACTTCTTTTCGAGCTGAGCACCACCCACATGGGGATGTCACAGGGGGCAGTGGGCTTCCCCCTCCAATGTGCCTGAGACTGAGGGTCCCTGCCTGCCCACACCTTCTGCATGGGGATGCTGGGAACCCTTCCCTGCACTGGTCAGAGGTTCTGTAAGGCTCTGCTGCTGTCCCATCTCACACCCTTCTGGACCTGTACACAGCTCTCCCCTCCACAAGGAATGGGGAGACAAGGCTTGCTGCTCCAGGCTGGTGTTTCTTCTCCAATTTTGAATTAACGCAATTTTAACAGTACTTTTGTTTCAGGTACAAAAACATCAATCTGATGAAATGAGAGGGAGCTCCCATTACTCCAATTTCCACCTTCCCCCCACTCTCCCAAAACAGACCCTGTATTACCCTAAGTCCCATTTTTCTACAAGGGTAATGAGGCAATAACAGAGAGGGGGAAAAATCAGGGCTTCACTCTGTACTTTTTGTGGCACAGTTAATCTAGAACTTTAAAATCTCCTCACAACACATCTGTAAGATGTTTTATTACTGCCATTTCTTTCTTCCTATAAAACTGAGTAAACTCAAAATGACCAGGAGACCTTTACTCTCAGCTGGAGGATCACAGTGTGATGACCTGGAGGGCTTTGTTTTGGTACAACCCAGACCCAACCAACTGGTATTCACAGTTGGTTTCAGCAGCTGGGTTCTGTATTCTGCCAAAAATAAAAAATAAGACCAAAACTAAAGAAACACATCTGAGCCTGAACCTGGCACTATCCTTAGCAGCAGCATGGAAGGTGGGAGAGCAGATGGAAACCCCTGGGAGCAAAGGGATGAAGAAGCAAGTACAACTCCAGACATGGAAGCTCATACTCTCAGCTGGAAGATGAGAATTTCCTTTTGCAGAAATACTAGACTGGGTGTCACACTAAAGAATGTCCCCTGCAGGACACCCTTGGGTAAATATTCACACAAACTGGTGGCAAACTCAGAACTGCAGCAGGAAGCAGTTGCAAAATGAGATACTGGGGGCAAACAAATGATTTCTGAAGATGTCTAAATGTGATTATTCTTTGCAGTGATGTTGCTGCTCCGAAGAGAAGCTCACATGCAAAACACGATGCCCTGAGGGCAGAGGGTGAGACTGACAGTAGAAATCCTGGGCTCACTAGGTCAAAAAAGACTTCCTAGCAATTTAGGGAGACTTGGCCTTATCTCACAGTCACTGCCTATGCCAGTGCTCCCCCTCTGTTTCGGGAGCACAGGCTCTCCCCAGGGCCAGGCTCTGCTCCCTCATCCACTGACAGCAAACACTTCCTGGAGGGCAGGTTTTTTAATTTGCTGGCAAGCGGCGACAAAATTGATTAAAATTGCAAAATACCTTTTCAAATTACTCGTTTCCCTAACATAGTACTCCATGTAAATAAGTGACTGTTGTTCTCATTCCCAGCACTCCTATCCAGAGCTGTTGAAAGAAGAGGAGCAAACTAGGAAAAGGGAAAAGGGGCCAGGAACAAGTCAGGATCTGAAACTCTTCCTCTCTCCCCAAAAGGGCGCATTTTCCAACCTCAGCTAAGCTTTCTGTGAGTTTCCATGTCATGATTTTTAAATCAAAATTATTTAATTAACCTACAGTCTTCACTTACTGAAGCCCAAAATTTGATGAACAATATTTAAAATTATAGAACCATAGAATGGTTTGGGTTGGAAGGGATCAGCCCCCTGCCATGGATAGAGACTCCTTCCACTAGACCAGGTTGCTCAAAGCCCTGTCCAACCTGGTCTTGAACACTCCCAGGGATGGGGCATCCACTGCTTCTCTGGGCAACCTGCACCAGCAACTCACCAACCTCATAGAAGGAAAAAAAAAAGTGAGGATGGAAAAACCATAGGCCCCCTCAAGGATGGAAAGCATTCCTATTTATTCTCAGTGTTTGGAAATAATTTTATTTAAAACCTTTAATGCAAAGCATTTAATGGCAGCCAAGGGTGGGAGTTACAGATCTGTAACTTCAACGGTGTTTTTCCTTCATTGAGTTTTTCAAAGTCAATTAAAGGCTTTAGAAATTGCTTCCGCATTAAAAGAAAAAAAAATCCATACTTAATTCTGCTGCATGAGAACAGCATCTGGTAAGTGAGCTCTGAAAGAAGTTCCTCTGCACTCCTTTAAAGCATCTTTGACTCTCACTTCCATGGCACACCCCATTTCTCAAAAGTATTCTGTTGTCATTGTCCATGTGCTCCTAAAATGCAGCAGCAGTGAAAGCCAATCCATAACCATGGTTAAAATGGAGCTCCCAAATTTGTGAATGAGAACACAGGCAGAAATTGTCCACAAAAGCAAAGGGCTGGATCCCACAGCCTGGGATGCTACACCATCACTTTCCTCAGTACAAGGAGAGAGGTACCCCAGTCCTCCAAGAATAGGTCCACACATTTATGTTCCTAATAATATTCTTTTTTTAATGGATCAATCCATACTATAATACAGGGACAGATTTAATTCAGCAAAATTGTTGGCTCTGGACCCCAAACAGATGTCACCATGAAATACCAGCCAGGGGACAAGAGCAGGAGTTCCCTTCCCAGTAAGTGCATAATTACCCTTATACCCCCCATTCTCCTCACCACTGAGCATGACTGGGCTGATAAACCACATTCCTCAGTATTTTTTATTTACCTCAATAGCAAATCCATGAATGCTGGAGGTCTTGTGTTCCTCCACAAGACCTCCAGCATTTATGGATTAACCACTAATATTTTCAGGCTTGAGGTTTTAATTAAAGGGAACCTAAGTGTGGCTGGTGGCTCCTGGGGCACTGAGCAGCAGGAGGGATGCAGGCAGAACCCCACCAATGCAGCACCCACACACGCTCCAGGTAGGACATGTGGGCCAAGCATGGCCAAACCACATCCCTTGATGTCTCTGTGGCTTTTTGGGGGGGACTATTGGTTTCCATGCAGCCTCTTTGCTGCTGTGTGAAATATTCTGCTGCAGGCAGAGCCACCAGCCTCTCACACCCCTGCACCTGGTGATGGACACTGCACAAAACCAAGCAACATCAGTGCTGGCACTGCTTGAAACCACTCAGGACACTGGCAAAGACTCATGCCTTGCTTTTCACTGAGTAATATTTTACAAGGGGGTCAAGGAGAGGTCAAAATAGAAAGTTATGAAATGTCAAACTTGCTTTTTGCTAAACTCCAGTATTAATAGGGCAGAGACCAGACAGGCAGGGGGATTCATATGACATGAAATAAGTCTCTCCAGAGACAGCAAACCTCCTAGATGGCCCCAGCCCTCTGTCTGTGCCATCAAACCAGCCAGGTGCATGAAGCATCATTGTGGGATGAACTGGTTTCCTGAAGACAATAGAATAAACCAAGCAGTAACATCACTTCTTTCCCTGTTGCAGGAGTTTAATCAGCAGTCCAAACCAAAGCATTTTTATTGGTAAAATGATGGGGGCAATTAATCTAAATCTAATAACTGGAATGTTTTCACTAGGGAATTAAAACAAATTATTCCTTTGCTATTGCATCTTTGTCTCATTTACATTTTAATCCCAGAAGGATCTTCCTCTGTTATATTTGGAAAATGACTGCATAGAAAAGGAAAAAAAAATCATGGTTGAAAGTACTCAAAGATGCATCCAGAATTTGGCTATTAACTTTCATGGCAGAAGTCTGACTATGCCAAGCCCTAAATGGCTGAAAATTAGGACAAAAACTGTGTTTTTTTGCAAACACTGCTGAATGCAGAGCCCGGTACCATTTCAGATTGTGCACACAAGGAGGGGCAAACAAGCAGCTGGGGCAGAAGGTTGTGTTGAAGGTGTAATTACACATTAGCCAGAGCAGGGCGGGTCACTCTGCTGTTTGTACTGAAAGTAAAGGGGACTCTTTTCTGGTGACACCATGTGCTGTGGGAAACCTCTGCCTTCCCACCCTGTGACTCTTCATCCCAGACTCCAGCCTTGTTGTCCTTGCAGTGAGGTTTTACCATAGGATAACAAGTTCCTTCCTCTTTGCTCAAGAGTTCACACAGTGAACAAAGGCACTTTAGTGCTGTCAAAGTAAAACCAATGCAATATCCTACCTTATTCCAGTCTGTCTTAACTACTTTTCTGTCGCTGCCCTGGCTCCTAAATTGGAGCTTTTCTTCTAATTATCAAAGTCCCGTACCAGATAAAAGAGATTGGGCCCACAGCTTCTCAGTTTCTTGTTGTTTATTAAGTTCTTATCACAACTTCAGCATGTCACCCTGAACCTGGATTTAACACACCAAAGCATGTGCTGCACAAGCCATGGAATGGTGACTGCTGCTAGGTTTTAAGGACTCTATTATCCAATGAACTGATAGTACGTATTATATTTACAATTCTGTACCAGTAATTATAACTTGTTGCTAACACGTTTCTTCTACCTCAATCTTACTCTACCAATGCCTACGTGCCAGCTCTACTGCAGTACATGGAGCAAGAAGAAGAAGAAAAGAGAACTTAGGGCAACACCCAAAATCCTCCATCTTGTCTTCTTTTATTTCCATACTACAAAACCCAAAACTATAAGTGTCACTTCTGTGACAAACTAAACTATAATCTAACTTATGTTTTTACTGCTTTTGCTTCTTCCATTAATGTTGGAAGCTTTTCCCAGGGGCACAGATCAAAGACTGTGTTCTCCTGGGGTCTCTGCGAGGGTCCCAGACCCTCCAGGGCAATTTGAGGTGTAGTCAAGATATCCTGGACTCCAACACTTTTCCTGCCTGAGACTTCTGATGGAAATATTCTTGTGGGAGTTTCCTTACTCACTTCAGTGAAAAGGAAGCAGATTAACAAAAATCGGCAGTTTAGACTGTCAAAATTAATCCAGTGAATTGTGACACATCCAGCCCCCCCACAAGCACCATGTCCAACCATCACCATGGCCCTCAGCAGCTGTGCCACATCTGGGTTCACAACACCACTGCTGTCTCCAGCCTATCCCCAAGTAAACTCTCAAGTAATTGTCAAGAGGGCAGAAAGAGGATCAGCTGCCTCAGGGCTGCTTGAATAATGATCCTCCAAGGTGGAGAGCTTTAGGTCTCATGGAACCCTCATGATGTTTGAGGAAAGATGTTGCAGGGCCCCCATGAAGTGATTCCCAGTCCAGAGCAGCAAAGTCCTGGAACTACACAATGTTGACTGAGCCTGAAACAAAGGTCAGTGGCTTGGGGATAGGGGGATGTCAAACCAGTTTGCAAGCAGCCTCTGGGACGTGGTTGTTTGCAGATCATAGTACTCTGAGTCATAACATAATGAAGGTGCTTTCAAAAAAAAAGTTAACCCTACCTCACCCTAGTGTTAAGATATTGGAGAGATAGTCAAATAACACTACAGAAAAACATCATTAAGAGGTAGCTGGGGCTTTGTTTTGGGTTTTTTTCCCCACCAAATAAATTTGTGACAAGTGACTGTAACTCCATGAGGGTTTTTGCTTTTTGATGTATCCCCAAGAAATCTTCCTGTAGGATTGCAGCATTCTGGGAGCAGGTACTGCTGTTTGCTGTATATATGTAGGACACTTTTGAGCCACTTCAAGGACAAGGATGCACCGAGCAGAAGCCAATCTTAGTTGGCACCACACAGCACTTGTAACTCCTGAGGCTGCTGGGCACAGAGAGAGGGTGGGAAGCAGGATGACAGGATCAGGTCTGCAGCTGCTCTGCACAAAACCAGCTCCTCTTGGTGGGGTGGAGGAAACCCTCATTAGCCTTCAAATTCATTTAAATGCTGGGATGTGGAAACAAGAGATGGAATCAAATCTGGGAGGAGCTGAGTTCATGCACCCCATGGTGCAGATAGCTTTGCATTACATCACTGTTCCTTTAACACAGGGTGATGCAATGCACAGCATTTCTGTAGGTACACTAGGCTGGGCTCCTGTGCCTCAATTTTCTGTTTTGCTTTGCCATCCTGGCTGACCATTGTCCAGCAGATCAAGCACGATGCTTTAGCATTAACTTTCAAGGTCTTACACAGATCGGTTCTTCAGGAACTTGTTGAACTTTTGATATTTTACATCCATGTTGCCCCACAAGATCAAAAAGAGGAGACTTACTGGTCCAAGTGTAGTATTTGCTCAAAGCTTGCTGCAATCCCAGGTTTATGGACTGACCTTCCCAAGAGCCCCCAAAGTGCCACAGAGGTGACTCCTCATAGGACAGGCTTCAAAGATTCACCTGTTATCTGGGTCATGTTTACAGGGCACTCCACCACTTCACATTCCTGGAGACCCTTGGGAAAGCCTGCTTTCCCAAACACCATGCTTGGGCCAAAATTTGCCAGGCTTCTGGTGCAATAGTTCAGCAGATCAAACTTTGCAGCTGAAATATGAAATCCTGGGTCCACTAAAGATGATGGCAAGATGCCTGCTGGCTCCAGTGCAGCCAAAGTTTCACCCAGAAATGATATTCAATGTTTTCTGAAGCTTTTTTTTTCCTTAGGTACCCTGATTCAAAGAAACACATGCTGTCCCAAATAACTATTCTGTATACAGTTAGCTGTGGCACCTCTGAATATCCTAAAACAAAAGTTGAGGTTCAAAGGAGTCCCCTGCATTCCCTCAATCAGTCTGGATAGGCTTTGCTGGTGCTTTCCCCCTCCCACAAACACAGAGTGCAGCTTCACTGGATGCTGCAGAATTGCTGTAGACTTATGCTGCTGTAGCTGAAAGGAAGATCAAACTGAGTATTCAATTACTTATGCACTCAAAGATATTTATTCCCTGAGATGAAACTCCTAAATCTGTTATTATTGCCATTCCCTCTTCTATTACTACTAGCATGCTGCTGCTTTCAGATCTATGTCTCTGTCAACACCATTTACTGGAAGCAACAACTGAAAGATGAGAACATGACAGAGAAATGTTTAGAATTATGAATCATTCGCAAGAACAGAAGACATAATTGATCTTCTTTAATTCTAGAAGAGTCTATAATCGTTATACAGAGATTCTTCCAAAGACTTATGTTTTTCCAAGATCTATTTCTTTCATAGGTTGTTTGGGTTTCTTTTTAAACCCAGATGCTGCAGTGATTTGAAAACTGAGGTGAAGAGCAACAGCTACCACAGCACAGACAAACCCTCAGAGAGGAAAAGTGCTCTTGGCAGCAATGAACACAGGTCTTTGTGAAAGGGACAGGACCCCCCTAACCAGCACTGAGCTCTCAGCCCAAAGTTTCTGTGAAGGTAAATGCAATATTGAAAAGGAAAAGTCAACTTGCTTCATAGCATCTCATTTTCTTGCTTGTGCTGACACCTTTCTATTGTTACATGTGGCATTTGGGAAAGTCAGGTTCTTGCACACACAGCTGCAGTGTACAATGACAACTCTGCAGCAATAAGATTTCATAAAAGTCTAGATTTGAAGATGAGAAGGTCAGTGATGAAACCCTCAAGTTTTATACTGTAGTGGCTTCTATCCCCATCAAGATCACTGATAGCAGCTGCCTTGCTGTACTCTCCTCTGCATCTTTGGCTGGGTGTCAAGGGCTCAGGGAAGAGCTCAGGGAATATGAAGAATGAAAAGCCAGAAATCTCAACCACTCTGAGACATGTCCAAAAACTGGTGCTCGGTTTCAGATATCCAACTACCAGAGGGCCCTGAACAGCCACCCTGAGGAAATGAGCCCTCTAACTGAATCTCTCTTCAGTTTCTTGCTCTGACTCTGTCAGCCCTTCCCAGCTCCTGACACAAAACCACCAGAGCCAAGCAGTGGTCAGAGGATACACATTCATTGTTTCAAGGGGAAATCAGTGTTCAGTAGAGCTGCTGGTTTAATGCCCCTGGAAGTGAGCCCTTCTGTCCACCTGCAGCATCACACCATGGCCCAAAGGGACCGATGGAGCCTCTTTGCTGTCCGGCCCATCAACTCCAGCCAGACCTGGAAAGGCTCTTTCTGCAAGTAGGGAAGCAGCTCATCCCTCACACCTCTCTGGTCACATACATCTCCTTTCACCTTCATCCATCTCACATCGAATGACGAGACAGATCAGTGTTTTTTACTGCCGTGTAAAATCAGTTCCTAAAGTACATGAGAGTGGGGGACTTCTGCACACAGGGGGTACCCTGATGTCTGCAGTGCATGACCCAGCAATCCTCCAACCACACTGGCCTGAAGGCGAGAGGGAATCAGGAGGATCCCTCCATCTACAATTTATTTTGTAAAAGCCTTTCCAAAAGCGTGTCAGTGACCTTGTTTGATGAAGAATACAGACTCAGGTAGGTGTGAGTTGTGTGGCTATTCTTGTGTTCTCAAGTGTTAATCCTTTCACCTTTCACCCTTGCAAAACAAGCTAAGAACCACCAAGAATCTGCTCAGAGCCCAGAAATAACTGCTGGCAGCTGAACCTCCCAGGCATTAGCAACCTAAATCCTACTAACCATTTGCAGCAAGATACACACCAGCTACTCAGATCAAAGGGGCAGACTGAGGCATGGCATCAGTATCTGAGGGAAACATCCCTCTGAGAATATCCATCATTTCATTATGAAGACAAGAGATACCTTCCCACAACAGGAACTTTTGCAGACAATGTACAAGTACCCAGTGAACATTTTAACTTAAAGTAACCAGTGGACATATCTTACATTTCAAGTTTTCAGCAGCTTCTCTATAATCATGAATACAAATAACACATTTTTGTTGCAAAATGAAAAACAAGAATAGGAACAGAACAAAAGACAATACTAAATATGCCAAGATAACTGTCCAAGACTCAAATAATTCCACTGTGGCCAAGACTCCACCCACCCACACATAGCAAGATCCCTGATGAAATAATAATTGTTGACTTCATACATGTTGTCAATAAAATACTCAGCACTACTGGTTTCCTCAGCTTTGCCAATGTATATCAGCAGAAAACAGAAGGCCAAACTTGTGGTTGGCACTTTCCAAGGACTTTCTCAAAGAAATGTATTCTCCCCTTTTGGTCTAGAAATCAGACTTCCTCCTTCCCAGAGGAAAACACAGCCTGGCTTCACTTACCTCCTCCATAGGTTGTAGCACACATGATGGATGTTGTCCAGGCAATCTGGCTGTAAGAGATGCTGAAAACAGCCTGGATCTCTTTAAAGTAGATTGTGAAAGCTTTAGGAAAGGTAAATGCAAACCCAATTGAGATGGAGGCTCCAAACACCACTGCCCAGCCCCAGCCACCATCAGGGGGGACGTAGCCCAGGTCCGAAAGCATTGGAGGAGACATGGTCAAAGCAGATTTCAGGGCAAACCCACTTCTCAGTGTCCTGCAGAGCAGAGAACATGTGTGTTATATGTGTAATTAGGCATCATTTTAAAGCATAATTAAATAATTTAGAGATACAGAGGATCACCCACTCTTGAAGGCTTGATCTTTTTGCTCTCTATTGACAATTCTACTGTTCAATTCTAACACAAACAAGATCCCCTTCCCTCTCCAATAACCCTGTCCAGCCCTTCCACCGTATTTTAAATACATACCCTCAAAACTGTGCCGTGGTCTCCATGTTCAGGGACAGACCTCAGTCACAACTGAAGTCGATGCCTCCCACATCCAGCTGATGGTTCTGTGTCCCACTTTTGGAGGTGACTCCTGTCACAGTCCCTCTAGAGAGAACCCGATGCTCCAGCTGTACCCTTTTTGGGGTAAATGCTTCATCGTGTATCTTTCAGATGTGGGTGGAAATCCTTATGCTTTCAGGTTATCTCTGCTTAAAAGAATAATTCTCATGACATGAGCAGCAAGGGAACAGCCCCACAGTGTGTCCAGCTCCCCTGTTCTGCAGGAGGACAAGGCTCTCTTGGCTGTTTGCTTCCTTCAAACCAACAACCAAACTGTGCAGCTGCTTGCAAAGGGATTGAAGTTTCTTCCTACTTAGGGGCAGCAATTCCACTCCTGCCTGGTGCCTGCCAGGTTAGCAGATTATGCTCAGGAGCAACACAGATCAAAGAGGGCATTCACTCATTTGCATTCTTCCCATTTTCTTTGGGCACCATAATAAAATGAGGGTAAAAAGGAAAAAAGTAAAACCTATGTGCCTCTCAGGAGTTAATCCACCAGCCTCCTATCAAGACCAAGGTATTAAACCAGAGAGGAGAGGAGTAGGTCCCACAGCAAAGTGTAGCAGGTAGGTGTAGCTGCATTTTTTTTGATAAAAGGTGGCTTAATGTCTTTATATACTGTAAACTTAGAAACAAGAGAAGCTGATAGGAAAGAGCATCATCAGAGCTAATGGGAAGGAGCAGGCAGAGATATCAGATGGGAACATTTTGCTGAACCTTAGAGGCAGCAGTCAGCTAGCTGAGGAGAGAGGGAGCTTTGCTTAACTCAAAAAAAAAAAGAAAAAAAAAAGAAAAAAAATACCTTAGGAAAAGCACAGTGTAATTTGTATCTATTTGAGAGTCCATTGTCTCTTGAGAGATGTAGTTTGGATTCAACCTGTAAGTAGGAGGCAACTACTGGAACCATACAGAGAAAAAAACGTATTTTAAGATGGTGACGTGTCTGTAGATAAATTCTGAATTAATGTTTTCATCTACTTTTATAAGTGTTTAGTTGTAACACCAACATGGAGTCCTTACACTACAGCCTTCAAGCTCCCCCATGTCTGGGTACCTGTTGCACACACAGTAAACAGAGACATGTTACCTCCTTTCCACCCTCTCCAGCATCCCGAGACACCCCCAGACTGGGAATTGCACATACAGTGTTAAGACAAGGAGCTGAAACTGTTCAAGAACACTCCCAAAATACAATGAGATCTGGGTTGTGAACTCTCAAACTGCTATAAGCATTTATTCCCTGTTCCTCTCATGAAGGTGTAGTCCCAGAGCCTCCCACTTCTTTTTGCTGGTAACATCCCATCTAAATCAATTTTATCCACTTTTATTTTATAATTGCTCTGTGCTGGTGGTGCTATACAGCTCAGAGGTTTTCTTCATTCCCTGTGTTATCCCATGTTGCTTTAACCAAGAGCAATCATTTCAGCCTTCCCTTCACCTGGGTAAAGAACAGTATTTTGCCTCTCTCCTTAACAAGGACCATGGGAACAGAGAATCCATGTTCATCCTGCCCATCATTTTAGTGGCAACCAGAGATTGTGGAAGGGACAACAGATCCAACCAAGGAGAACACCATGTTACTTTTCAATGAGATTTTCAGATACGTCAGGGATAAGTTTAAGAATCCCTTTGCAAAAGTTGTCATAAGACTTCCACTGAAAATTTTCAGTCCTGTCCTTGAAAGACAAATTATTTTTTCCCTGTTATAACCCTTCTCCACTGTCTTTTTTTTTTTTTTGCTGGAGACCAAGAGCATTTAGCTCCGTTTATATTTGATTTAAGGAAATATTTGTAAGCCTGTGCTCAGTGCTCCAAGGGCATCACAGCTGGTTCTGAAGGCCCTCAGAGGGTGAGAGGTTACACTGGACAAGGATCACCACACGTCAGTTTCATTCACACCCTCATTCCTTGGCATTCACTACCATTCACCGTGAGCAAGGACTTGTGGTCAGACCCAGCTTTGCTCCACTGAGACCCACGTGAGGATTCACTGCCATTTACAAAGAACCACAGAATGTTTTGGGCTGGAAGGGACCTTAATGATCATCCAGCTCCAACCCCCTGCCATGGGCAGGGAAAGGATCTTTCCTTACACCTTAGATCCTTGCAACCCAGGATCTTCACTGGAAGACTTGAGGAAGGTGTGGGGGAAGAAATCCTTTTGCCTCATCGGACTTTAAAGCCAGTTTATTCCAATGTGTGTCTGGCATTATCACAGGTCCATCTGCCCACACAAGCCCAAGCAGGTGTGACTACTGCTGTGTTTGGAGGTGGCCACATACCTGCATGTCTGTAACAGGTTGTGCAGCCACAAGAGCCATGCTATGCTCTGGCCAACACACCTGTACAGGGTGCATGGAAGGGGCAGGTAGAGAAACCCTTGTCAGTCTGTACCCTCACTCAAAACCACTCTAAATGGGCCAAGAGCTGCTGTACTCTTCACTCAGTTGCTCCAAGGGCCACCTGGCAAATGCACATGTAAGAACTACTCAACTCTTAAAGGAAAACCCACATGGCCCTGGACTTCTGATCAGAGCAGATGAGCAAAACCCACCTGTAACTGAAGGAACCGTCAGTTTAAAATGCCAATATTTAACAAATCCAGTCTTTAAGAACTCTAATTTCTACTTGGACAACATCCAGGTTGTGGAGTTTCCTGAGAGTTCATTGCTATATTGAAAGATGACCAGCTAAGAAGACTTTCACAACCAAAACAAAAAAAAAAAAGAAAATGCCCTGTTGCACTATGAGGGATGCCACATTATAATTTCAGGATCAAGAAAGATTGTACTTGCCAAGTTTCTCCTGCTATGATACTAGGCAATAAAATGGTCTGATAGAGATTCATGAAACATTGTTTTTCCTCTACGGGCACCTACTATATGCGAAACAAATCATTCTGATGCAGAGTCTATTATCTCCCATATCAAAGTTTTTCCATGAAAAGAAATTATTGTCTTTTAGAACTACATTAACTATACTTCCTTACTGTAGGGTGGGATTTTAAAAGGAAATCCATGTTAAAAAGTAATAGCAATAATGTTGGAATGACTGTCTGTTGATGTTTAAAAGATTTTATTACTCCTCAAATTGCATTTTCACTGCACTATTCTTTCATTTATGGTTATTCTACACAATTTAGGCCATTCAAATATTATGGAGAATACCTAGCTCTCAAAAATATTGACATATACTAGTGGTTCTGAAATTAGGCAAAACGAAACTAATTAAGGGGTTGGTATAGTGAGGACATGTTTTCTTATTTAACATTATGTTTGGTATTCTCAATCTACTAAAGTTTAGGATATGTAAAATTCTCAGGCCTCTCAAATTCAAATCTATTTTGGCAGTCCTCTAAAAAGGTTGAGCCAGAACTTTAATATATTTTCTGGGATTAACAAGAAAGGTTATTTTTTATTACCACCAGTTCATTCTGCTTGTAAATTGTGACTAATCATACACCACCTTTAAGTCTTACATGATGAATGTATTTATTCACTTAATTTCATTTTATGTTTAATGAGAGACATATTGAGAAGACATTAGCATAAAATCAGATTAAAGCATCAGCCCATTGTCCAGCTTTTCTATATCAAGGCAAACTCTTACACAATAAGGAAAACCAAAAAGAGGAACCAAATTCAAATGAAAATGCAGTGTGCAGTATAAAATAAAAATCACATCAGCTAACTCATATTTTCCCAACTGTAGGACAAGGCTTCCAGAGGCTGTTATGGGGGAATGGAACTTTGGGATTATTTTAACAGTTTAATAGCCTGAGTAATGAGCAGACACTGATGTGATATGGTCCCAGTCTTCCCTCATTTCTCCTGTGGCATCTCCCATGGTTTATGGGAACATCAGCACTAAGGAGGGCCCAGGAGTATTTTCTTATGGGACGTTACCCCTTCATTACCACCCTCTTAGCCACAACTTTGTAATGTTAAAATGACATTTGCCTGTGTATAGCCATGGTCTGGCACAAATTGACTCTCTCATTTCACCCCTATTTCCTTTTTTGAAGTTACACAAGTCTGGACTTCCCACTTCTCCACTTACCACTCCCTATAGGCTTTCTGCTTTATTCCCATTACTTTATTTAGACTTAGTTATTCACTAGTCTCATCTGGATCTTCTCTCTCCACTATTCTTCCTTCCTCTTCAGAAAACTGTCTGAGGCTACTAAAAACAACTTCAAAATAGAGGTATTTCAGGTCTCTTGCACAATCAAGGCCCCTAAATCTCAACCCCGTTGATATTACTATCTTCTTTCCCTGATTTACTGAACTGCTGTCTTTCTGAACCAACATCACAGTCTGCATTCTGTAAGTCAGATCAACTGGAGACCATTCTTGGGCTGTGCAATTATTTTCTAAAATGCTTGTTCTATTCGATTTTTTGTTAAATGAGAGCACCATGACAAATCAAACCCAAGTCTAATGCGGCTTCACATGTTGATCCAGGGACTCCCTGATGCCAAATTTCCCTCAACCCAAGCAAGACACCACACACACACACACACTCACCACCATCCAGTGGGACTGCTCCCTCTTCAGCAGAGGCTGGCACCACTTGGACTCCCTTCCCTTGGGAATGCTGGCAGGTGACTCCACTGGTAGTGGCCTCCTCAGCTTTTAAAGACATCTGCTGACCTCGTCCACTACCCCAGACGCAGATGAGATCAAAGGTTCAGATCAGAGGTTCTACTCTCATATATAAACCTTTCAGCAACTTGGAACACCCTCAGCCACCCAACCCCTCACGTTACATCCAAAGGCTTCTGTATCTCACATTAACTAACTTCCATGAACAGAGGTGGCCCTTCACTCATGAGGAACAAATCCATCTCCATTTGCAGTGCTTGGAATGTTGGCCTCTCAGGTCTCTGTGGATGTTAATAAGTTATTTATCAGATATCACTTTTCCTTGTACATATTAACTTTTTCTCTCTTTACAATGTGTTTTTGCAGGCTCTACTCCCACTCTTCTCCGGGGGAATTTGCATCTGGAGATCCCCTGTCTTTGCTCATCCTGCTAAAGGGATTTTAACCTTCTACCTGAAGTTCTCCTGCATGACTTCTGGGTCACCTAAAATCCTGTGTCAATTGGTTTAGAACACCCAAGAACAAATGAAAGGGTTCACAAGCCACAGCAAAAGATATCAAGGGGTAAATATCACCCTGGATCAAGGGAAGAGGGTACAGAATATTCCTGAATTTTTTGCTAATAACCAGCAGCTCACTTGGACTAGTGATTGAGAAATGCCCACAACCCGAGTCTGTGCTTTGTGAAGGTCAATGTAACCCAATTTCAGCAGGAATGTTTCCACAAGACTTACCTTGCAAATCCCCAGTTGGGAGATTTAAAACATTTCCCTGCTGCGTTTATAATCCAGATGCTGCAACACACTACTTAAGCACATGGAAAAACAGGAAAAAACTGGCTGTAGGTGGGCCAGGGAAATGTTTTCATGCAATCAGAGTAGAAAACTTAGTAGAAAGGTAAACAAAGAGAAAAATGATCCATCCCAGCTAACTTTGTGAGTCAGCTTCTACTGTAGCCCATGTTTCCTGCCTTGTAGCCACATGAAGTCATCCACACTATTCCATGCTGCCCCAGCATAAATATCTTCCTTGCAAGGACACAATGAATGCTTAAAACCCCACACGAACTCCCAGTTTGCATTAACAAGAAAAGCTGCCAAAGGTGCTTTCACAGCCAGCTCAGATGTTCTCACAAACACAGGACACACAACACACACACCTCCCATTTTAAAGAGTTTTCTACCAGCCAGTTGTAATACCATGATAAAAAAGTTCCCGTTGGTCAGAAGACAGCAAGATAAATTCTGGGGAGAAATCCATTGAGTGCTATTAAACACAGAGATGCCACCTCTGGCATTGCAGATGGGAGATTGCTGGAGCTTGGGGAGTATTGACAGGCAGCTCCCTGCTTGTGTCCCCAGGCACCCACCATTAATTCACTGTCAGGGAGAGAATTCCAATTGCACATACCCTGGGCTGATTGATCTTATGGTCCAGCTCGTTCTGCATCACTGGTCATGGCTTCTACCAGCTATTCCTGCGAAAAATGTTTTACAGCCAGAAGTATAACAAGCACGTCTGGTGCTTTTTCTGTCTTCTAAAAGGAATAAATCCTTAAAGGCAGTTATAGGTGCTGTGGGAATTCATTACAGAGTGTTCAAGGTATGTGTGGTCCTCTGTGCTCCATCCCATGTGAGGGCACCAGGATCTGCCTCTTGAGGAGGCTGCAATCACACCAGGAGTCATTTCTTCCAACACTACACCTTCAGGAATAATGTTACTATAAAAACTTAATGGCATTGCAGAAGGTGAAATTCCTTTAGACCTCCTTAGTAACTTCTACACTTCCAGAAGTGTACTTTCCCTTTTCCTTGCAAATACTTAACAGTTCCCTTGGCTCTGAGCCATTTTAGACTGGTGCTTCACCAAATCAAAACATGAATTTGTCTTTGTTAGATTGTATTGTCCCTCCCTCCATCTCTGTATTAATAGCAATTTCCTAATTTATAAAGGTTTTCTGCTGATATTTCCTGGGCTGTGGCCATTTATAACGCACTTGATACACAACAGCAATTCACACTATTGACACTGCTCTTCAAAAATCACTTCAGAAAACCTTGGACATCTCCCTTAGTGTTTGAGATAGACAAAAGAAGCAGAAACTCTCTTTACTATTTCATTGGCCTATGAAAAACAAACTTGAATGACTAATCCAGTGGTTCTTTCTTGCTAATACTTGCTCTTCATAAATTAGTTTTGATTTGAAATGTGGTACATCTTTTATTTAAGAAAAACAAAATACAAGTTTCCTGAGTAAATACAATTTAAGCATTTCATTTATCAGCTGTGGGAGAAGGTTCATATTCAACAAATATTCCTGCCGTGAACTTTTCAGAATGTATAAAGAAATCTGTTACTGAAGGAACAGGAACTGAATCAAACAGGAGGGGTTTAAAGTAATTCAAAACTTATTTTCAAATCTTTTTCTGCAGCTGATATATCACAGACCATCTTGACTTCAAAATAATTAACCTAATGAAATTCAGAACCGAGTTTAAGGATAATCCAAAACTAGATGTTTAAACATCTAAAATTCAGTGTTTAAATTAAAATTAGATGTTTAAATTAAATAAAAGAGAATCAAAATTTGGCACAAACTGAGCATACAGTTCATACTTCTTACATTTGGACTGGACATGGCCAGCTTTCTGGGGCAGTAAAAGCTGCAGAGCAGAGATCACAAGCAGATCTAAGGAGACATGGGAACACAGAGAGCATTCCTTAAAATAGATTTATTTGGTACTGTTTTGGTTGATGTTTTACAGGTATGTTATCATTGCTTGTACTCAGTGATACTTTAATGTCTAAATAAGCACATACCATCTTTAAAGTGCAGAGCTGACCTGTTAAAACACAGCAACTTGAAGCTATTTGGGCACAGCCTCCTGCCCTCCTAACCTGGCAATGTCCTGGCCCACAGGCACAGAGAGATGGAGGGCATAGGAGAAAGCTGTGACCTCCCACCAGAGTTCCATGGAGTAAAGCTCCTTCCACACTGAGAAGGTCTCACCATCACCCAGGTCCTACAATATGTAGGACACCATGCTCTCTTTATTTCCCTTTTGTTCCTCTTCAGGCAGGTCTATGCCTTTTTTACTCAAAGCTCATGATGTCAGTCCTTTGAAAACAGTCAAACCCTCCCAAATATTCCCCAAGCGGAGATTTCAGCATTTGTTTCACGAGGAAACACAAAATTCAGGGGTTTGTACGTGGGCTTGATCATTCTCAGTATCTACTCCCACACACCCCTCAGCTTCTGAGATCATGCCTGCCTTAAATTGCTTTTTGTGGAGGGCCAAAGCTTCCAGTGATGTCAAGAGCCTGCACAGGATTTGTGTCCTATTAGTTGGCCAAAAAGGAAAGAGATCCCACCACTACATCCTGAAAGGGAAAGCTGGCAAACTCCTTTGTCATAGCAAAGATAACTTGGAAAGAGACATTAGAAATCAGTCGGTTTTGCTGCGCCTGAAATAACTTATTAAATGGTAGCTTCATGACAAACTTTGCTAAAGTTAATAAATACCTCTTACAGTGGATATTTGCATCATTATTTGCGTGAAGCACAGAAACACAAAAATCAGGAGTGAGGCACAAGGGAACTTAATGAGATATTAAGAAATGTGGGAGGTTCCAGCTTTGTTGGTCTGACTCTTCCCTCTTTGAGAGGCCCAGAGGGAGAACGTGCTGTAAAGAGATAAGGAAAAAGCAACAGCTGGGTGGTTATTTCCCCACCTATTGACAGCACCCAAGTGCCAAGTTCCCAAGTGAGATACTGCCCTGTATGCAGCATACACCAGTCATTTTTAGGTCATTTAAGTAATGCTACTTTGTTTGGGGGGCTGTGCAGGGGTGTGTGTTCCCATCCTCCAGGAAATGCTTCCAAAATAACATACCTTGCTTCCAAAAGAATGTCTGAAAGGAAAAACACGGCCAGCAAATAATCCCATTTGCAACCTGCGAAGAGAAATAATCTCTCAAGTGCCCACCTACTTTTCTCTCCCAAAAAATACATTGGAATTTACTTTAGTGATGAAAGAAGGAAAATCCTTGCTGATACTTAGAAGGTGTAATCATTTGGAGACCTGTGGCTCCCCAGCTCCCTGTTTGCTGTTCACCCTCATACCTGTGTAGGTCAACCTGACCTTGCAAAGTGATCCCACATGCTGCTGTTACATCATTGACATTTTCACACATGCCAAGCACTGAGAGGATTTCACAAGAGCCCCAAGGGAATTTGGAGCGTTGGAGGACAATTCATGTATCTGCTCTTTGCCACAAGAGGAAAAGAGTACCAAAGAACCTGGATGAACCACTCCTGTCTCTCTTTCATTCTGGCCTTGCTTCCATCTCCTGTGTATTTCCTGCTTATACTTGAGTAACTCAGAGTTCCTTGTTCATCCACACAGGTCTTTTGCTCCTTTTCCCAATTTCTTGCTCATCAAAATGCATCATTCTTGACCCTAGAGGTGATTCTTGAGTATCAACCAGATCTCTTTGACCACTCTTCCCTGCAAAGCCTGTGAGCCTGTTCCCAAAATCCCTGAAGAGGCTCTCCTGAAGTCCACAGTTACAATCTTACTTGCTGCCCTGCTTCCTATTCTCCCAATACTGAACTCCAGTCTCATGGTCACTGTAGTCAAGGCAGTCCCCAACCTTCCCATCTCCAACAAGGCCTTCCCTGTGTGTTAGCACAAGGTCAAGGAGCACACCATTCCTTGTGGGATCCTCAACTCCTGTGACAGGGACCTCCAGGACTGTTTGTGCTTCTCTGTGTAGCTTCTTCAGCTGATATCTGGGTAGCTGAAGACCCCCACAAAAATCAGGGCCTCTGGCTTGGAAGCTGCTCCAAGCTGCCTGTAAAGCCTCGTGCAGTTCCTCCTCCTGCTCAGGCAACCTGGAGCAAACATCCACAACATGTTGTCTGCCCTTACTAGTACCAGTCTGCCCTTTGATCCACAACTTCTCAACTAACTTGTCATCCACCCCAAGCAGAGCTCAATACATTCCAAGTGTTGCCTCACATAGAAGCAACTCCAGCTCTGCACCTTCCTGGTCTGTCTTTCCCAGTGTGTACCCTTTCATGCCAACATTCCAGTTACACAAGCTCTCCCACCACTTCTCTGCAATCACAGCAAGACCAAAGCCCTGTGACTGCACACAGATGGTGCCTGGAGAACCTGACAATGGCAGTGCCTTCCCAAACAAGAGAACTAGTTTGTTCTCCTAGGCTGCCACAACTTGGCTTCTCCACTGGTTGTCAGACAGCCTCGGGAAGAGAACAAAGGTTCTCAACCACCCAGTCTCATGTACAAGCAGTTCTGCTTGGTGCCATCACTGCAGCAGAGACCACAAATAAAGCTAAAGAGTTTTGCTTAAACAGCCAGGAGAGAGGAGGCCCCTTGTTCTCAGCCCTGCAGCAAAGAAGCTGGGAAATTCAGTATAAAGTGTTTCAGGGTTTTCCAATATACAGCATTATCAAAAGCCCTACTTTGACATTCCCACTGGGATGTCAGCTCCAGCAAAAGGCAGGGAGGAAGGGAAGGGAAAGACAGTGTCATCTGCATGTAAACAAATAAGAAATTAGACCTCAACGGCCACAAGGAACGAGACAAAAAAGCAGAACAAAGCACCTTGCACCTTAAGGAAAACACAGTGACATTACACACAAGTGAGACAAGTGCAGAAACAGAAGAACTGAACAAACATCAAAAGATACATCACTGGGTTAATTTTCAGAAATTTACTAAAATGCACACAAGAGATTTGTCACAAAACCAGTTGAACTCCACTGTATTTCAACAATAGGTTTATTTTAAGAAACATAACATGACATTAAGTAAAAATGCAAAATTGTGCAATTATGGCAAAATGTTTAAAAATCCACACATTTGCCCTCATAGGACTACAGTACTTCTTACTAACATACCTGAGCACTGAATGTTGGATGCCACTTCAACAGCCTCACACAGGGAGCTCCTCCATCTCTTGTAGAACATACACACACTGCATGTCTGCTGCACCAAAACTGCTTTTAGTTATCCTATGTTTTACTGATAGAATCAAGTGGAAATTACAAAATGTTTCCTTCTAAAGTAACTAAGAATTCTGGAAAAAGAGATTTACACTCACCTAAGTCCTTACAATGCTAGAAATTCCTTTAATAAAGGGAAACAAACGAATGCAGAAAAAATACCAAATGGGCAAAATGTACAGATTACTGTTCAGATATTATCAGTACCTTTGGTGCAATTATGGGGGGGTTTTTTGTGCTGTGCAAGTTTACTTAAGCCTGACTCTAAAGCAAAACTTTACCAGGAATCTGACTTTCAGCAAAACGTAGAAGCATTTAAGAATTGGCAAAATGTCACAGCTACATTACTGTCTCAACAAATTCCTCATGCAAAAGATTTAGTATATTCTACTCCCACGGCAAGTTCCAGGATTTAGCTTTCAAACACATGACAGACTTGGATCACACCCTCAGTTTGAATGGTTAAACAGAATGGAGATCTTCGTACTTTAGTGCAGATAAACAAAATTAACAAACCTACTGCAGAATTAACCACAGCATATTGTACTCCTATACATCACATGACCAGTCAACTGCTAACTCAATTCTATTTCATAGTTTCAAGTAATATATTGAAATTTGTTCTACTAAATAAATATAGAAGATTGTCAAAAAGCAGCAAGAAATCTTGTAAATATTCAACCAAGCTTAATAAAAAAACCAAAACAAAACAAAACCAAAGGAACAAGGAAAAAGCTCCATAACACTTTGCAAAAAAATGGTCTTACACACAAATGCAACACTGTTAGGGAGGGTGCTTCAGAAAGCTTGCAGCTAGAGGCCTACAACAGCGCAAAGAGAGCTAGCCAAGGACCAAGGATCACTGCAAAAATTAAATTAGTTGTACTTCTCAAAAAACCCTCTTATTCTTGGCTATGCATATATATAAAACTACCCGGCAGAAAACTAAACAAAGAAACAATACACCTCAACACTGTTGGAAAATGCAGTCTTAGCGAGAATCACCAAATTCAGGAAAAAAAAACCACAGGTGCTCACACTGGAATCTCTGGAAGATGAGGTATGTAATGCAAAGAGGCATTTTTATTTTCCTTTTCATTTCACAGTTTTTTGTTTGTTTTTGCCTTTTAAACATTTTGTGCAAGAATTATGAAATAGAACCAGGAGAGTACTTTTGTGTATTAGAAAGATTCCATTTGGGAACAGTAAGACCACAAAGTAAACAAACATTATCCAAATCCTCAGCCACGCCAGGGGGATAAACAATGAGCTAAATATTTGGCTGACTGAAATGTCAGCTCTTAAGCCAGATAGTGGTAAGCACTTTCAGCCAGTGATGGCCAGTGCCATGTCAAGTTAATTGGTTTACTTAGGTCAATTGGAGAAATTAGGGAAGAGTAAGATAACTTACAGCTCTGAAATAAATTAGAGGTGTAGCAAATTAAACTTGGCAAATTACAGCTGATACAAGTTTTAGGATTCAACTTTTCCCTTTTAAATCCAGTTTTCACTACTGAAGCAGAGGCTGAACTCATTTACTTCTTAAAAATAAGATAAATGTTAAATACATAGAGAAAAGTGTTGCAATACATTGGATCCTTATTCTGTGTTTCAGCTAAGATTATTTAAGCCATGAACACTTCTTGTCAATTTTGCTTTA
This sequence comes from Calyptomena viridis, assembly GCA_013390005.1. Taxonomy (NCBI): domain Eukaryota; kingdom Metazoa; phylum Chordata; class Aves; order Passeriformes; family Eurylaimidae; genus Calyptomena; species Calyptomena viridis. The sequence goes on from WEIV01012179.1 coordinate 283,139, forward strand.
ATACACTGGATAATGATGACAGCTCAGTAGTGCAATTTTTCACATTGTAGATCAGAATGAAAGAGAAGATATTTTGGGGCTTGACTGCAGAGAGAAAAGCAAAACAACTTGTAAAGTTAAGCCACACTTTTCCAAATCACTGGAGCACATGCCAACTCTGCACATCACTGTACTTTAGTGGAGACAGAAAGAACACTCCACACAAAAAGAAAAAAAATTGAAGAGAATCAATATTATTAAGGCCATATCCTGTCACCATTCTGTGCAAGAATATCACTGCAGTAAAAATGTTATGTTAGAAAAGACAATCTGATGACAGGACAGGGCCTGAAGACAGACACACACTCCATGAAAAATAACAGGCTGTCTTAAACAGTAGCACAAGGCTGGCCCATTTCAGACAAACAAGTATTAAAAATGTACTAGCACCATCAACTTTTGGGTTAAAGCCCTTTATGGGATGAAAAAAAAAAGGTTTAAATCAGTGTTAAAAAAAATGTTTTTACAGCACTACATCTATGTGGCAAAAAACAGGTGTTGGGATTTCTTCCCCACTATCATTAAGCTCAATTTTAACAAAAATCCACAGACAGAGTGGTACAACAATACAAACAGGCCTCCATCCGGGGCAAAGGAATTCCACAATCCAATTCCTACTTGAGTTTTTCTTCCAAATTGTAGTGCACAAACAACATGACAAACATCTTAGCAGACTTCAAAAACAGTACAAAAAGAAAAGATCATTATGAATCAGGATCTACCATTCCTCTCTCTGTATTTTCAATCTAAAATAAAAAGAAAAGCAACAAAACCTAGTGATATTGCCTCAAATTTTACCCGTATTAAAAAAAAAGAGAAAGAAAAGAAAAGTCACTTCGACACATCTTGGACATCCTTAGCTATTAATGCTAGATTTTCTTTCACTGTAGTGCATAGTTATCCTGGCTCTTCCACTTAATTTGCTTTTACAACCAAAACACCTCTCTTGTATGACATGATTAAGTGTTTACCAGAAAAAAAATGCTGATAATTGCACTTTGTAACCTCCTTCTCATTTCCCAGGAAGATATCAGTAAATATGAAACTGAACCAGCAATTCCCTCCCCTGACTGCAACCTTTAAAGAGCACCCATCCCCATATACAAAAAACTGTCTGTTTCAGCTTACAATAAATACTGACAGAATTTCTTTGTTTTCTTTTAAGACATGTTTTCTCTAGCATCAAATTACCACTGAAATCACTAAGGCCCGTTACTGAAAAAAAAAAAAGAAATTTAAAGAACTTTCTGAAGACACTGCGGATACAACTTAGCAACAACACATTCAAAATGCCGGCCCAGATCCCAGAGCCTGTCTGGAGTCTCATACACTTTCTGCCACTGGTCAGTAACCTCATCGTACTGGTAGAGCGAATTCTTCCTGCTGGTTCTGAAAACGTGTTCTTCAACAGTGACTTGAGTAGCTCTGACAAACAGATGGAGTTTGTTTTTGAGGAGTACGAGTTTTATGTATGGATTAATGGACTGGTCGCACGGGAAGTCTTTCTTTCGAGTCCACTTGTTCTGCTCAATGTCATAGGCCTCGACGGTGAACATGCGCTGATGGTTCCCACAGGTCCCAGCGATGTAGTAGATGGAGTCGTTGTAGACGGTCGCCAAGCCTTGGATTCTAGGCACAGTCATCGGGGTCAAAAATCCCCAGTAATCCTTCTGAGGATCATAGCACAGAAAAAATTCCCCTGAGGAGAGAGAGGAAAAACGAAACGTAAAACTTACACTTCATTTCCAGACCCGCAATTCTGCGGCAATTAAGATTTCAGGTGTGTTCTTCCACAGACTTCACTGATTTTTAGAAGCCTGGATCTCACAAACACCCCAGCATCATCACCTGCTTCTTTACAAGAGAATTACAAAAATATTAACAGCATGAGTAAAAACTACTTTGAGTTCCTATTCCAGCTGTAGAAAACTGAATTTGAAGCATATCAGAAATATAACTTTTTACATATTTCTTAGCTACCCTCTATTACTTCTACACCATGCTTAGTAATTTGGAAAACCTTTCAAAACTCTAGTCTCGTAATGTCTGAAGCACATTTGTTTCACTCAAACATCTTCACAACATGTCATCTACAGACTGGAGAGTCTCAGAATTCAGTAGCTGAAAGCTGAGCAAATAATTATGTCTCATTACACACAGATTTTGAAGCTACTCTTACCAGGTGGCTGGGTTACACAGTGAGGCTGATTTGCTTAAAAGGAGGCCAGGGGAACACCTGCATGAAGGTCCTGATTCACCTGGCTATTTTAAGAATTTTAACCAAGCTGCTGTGTGACCAAGCACCTCAAGTGTAACAAAGAATATAGAAATGAAACAGCAAAATGGATAGAACACGGTTTAAGAGATTAGCTTTTACAAATGATACTGATTTTAAATATTCATTTTTGTTCCACAGGGCAATCTCCTGTGACTGATGCTTGCATTCCATTAGCATTTTCACACTCTCATCAATTCTTATTGACTAGTTCAAACTTATGAGCTTTCTCTAGAAAGATTACTAAAAGCTAACATTTTTACACTACAGCTCAACTCAACCCAAGTTTTATCTACCAAACTCAGAGAAGTTGCCTGTTTTCCACAACACTGCTCATTAGAATTTGCTGGTTAGCACAGGTTTGCTTATGTGAACACTCAGTTATTGCTTAAAGCACTGAAGCACAGAATCAGTGCAGCTAAAACCTGTAAACTTATTCAATAGGTTATAATAATAATATCCACCTTCTAGCAGTTCTGAGAAACATTTAAAGGATGAACAAATTCTCTAAGTTCAATATTCTTCACAATTCCTTTTTAACCACCTAAAGCAGATGTCTGATCCGAGAGACACTGAGAGAACTTGTTAGCAAGGATTCATTTAAAGCCACAACCAACAGTCAACCTTGACATAGAAAAAATGGAAGAAGGAGAGTCTGTAAACCACGTGGAAGGCCAGGAATGCAAAGTCAAAAAAAATCAGGTTGACTTCTTCTGGTAAATAAAAAGGACAATTACAGTGTTCTCTGTCCTGTTTCTTCCCTGTGATCCAGCTTTGTATGGAGAGTGACCCAGAGAGGGAGCTGGCAGGGATCCAAGATGACAACTGCAGGTGTTTGCAGAGGTGGCAACTGACACACCTCCTCCTCCTTTTTTCCCCACTTGTTGGGCCTCTTACCACAGCCTCACAGACCAGTGTCAGCACTTTTCAGAGTAGGCTGTATAGGGCTCATATACACATATTTTGTGTAAAATCCCCACAAGTAAAATAAAAGGAAGAATAAATTATTTGAACCATTGCCATAATGATCTCTTTTATTCATTTAAGAATCAATATCTAATACACCAATAAGCCTGATCATTTACTCTGAGAAGGGATGTAAAAGCAGTACTGTAATTACTGATCCAAGAAACAAAGTTAACTAGAAAGAGATAAATCATCTTTTTAGTTACTAGAATGACTTCAGGAAACAGGGTAGGGCAGGAAACAAAGACCTACAGTGGTTAGTTGACTTCTACAAGTCAACAAGAACACAAACACCAGGAACTTTTGCAGCCAAATAAAATGTAAAATACTTTTTCACAGGAAGTATCTTTTCTTCAACATTACTGCATTTTACCCAAGTAAAGATTTAATAAAAACTTTTCACAATAAAATTTAATACTGTAGACTTAGGCCACGACCAAAACTGCCATTTGTGCAATAACTCAATACAACTTAGTGACACGTTCCCAGAGAATTCAGGCAGTAACCTCCCTCCTCCTTGCCCACTGCTCTCTCTAGTTTTCCCCTCCACCCACTGCCCCTAAGGTGCTTAAGAGAGCACAGACACTGAGAATGAACAATCCCCACTTCCAACAAAACACCAGAGTCAGTCAAACCCCCTTACCCTGTAAAACATAGATGTTATCCTTATATTCCACAGCACTATGAAACTCCATTGCCACAGGCATGGGACAGACAGCTGTCCAGCAGTTCTCTCGGCTGTCGTAGCACTCCACAGACTTGAGGGAGTTCCTCCCATCTCCTTCATAGACTCGTCCCCCAATGGCATACAGCTTCCCACAGCAGTGAACCAACTTGCAGCCTATCCTGGCTCGCAGCAAAGGAGCTTTTGGAATCCACCTGTTGCCAGAGTGATCGTACATCCAGAAGTCACTCTCTGCTCTGTGGTCGATGGAGACCTCGCTGCTGCTCGGTCTGTAACCGCCCGCAATATAAATATCGTTATCAGGGGACACGAGAATCCCGACCTCCCTCAAGTCATTTGGTGGCTTGCATAGTTTAAACACTCTCCCTGTGACCGAATCTAAACAAGGCACTGTTTGCTTCTTTCCTGAGTGTTTGTGGGCAGCATCAAAGCATATGATCATTTCAGAAGCGGTCATTCCAAGCCGTTGTGTGTAGCCATTGGCACTAGGTTGTCCCTTTTGTACACAGCTTTTGGCCATCGCCTGTGCAAACATGGGAGGGATTTTCTCTAAAAAAGTCTCTTCCAACAGAGGCATACGGATGCATTTGGCAAATATTTCTGGAAGGTGCACTTCTCTCTTATTTTGTTCATGCTCAAACCACCTTATAATGCTGTCATAAACATGTTCTTCTTTGTCTACATTTAAATCGTCACTGTCGAGGATACTTATCAGTTGGTCTTTTCTCAACTGAAGAAACTCTTGCTCTTTGGTGACACTCAGAAACTTTTTACGAATGTAGTCTTGTGATCTGTCCTTGAGTTCCTGATGACCGTAGTGATCCGCGAAGATAAACACCCCGATGGAGTTCTGAGGGTCCAAATGACTGATCATGTATTTAGCACACTGGTCTTGTATGGAAGGGATCTGGAAGATACTGGCTGCAGTGAACAAAGCTTGAACATTGGCCTCTGTCAGCACTACTCTGGAGGTATATGCATAGTTCAACACTAAATGCATTGACTCTGCTTCCACACCAACTATCCGAACTTCCTTCTGGGTACTCTCGGTAAGGCCGCTCGTGAACATCGATCTACAAAAGAAAAACCTCTGGCAGTTTATCTGTAATTACCTTCTAACCACAGGTATAAAATTAAATTATATTGTACAGCTAATCCCAATGCATTTGTCCTTATGTCAGCACAAAAACATTTATCACAGGTGTTAAACTGTCCTGTGTGGGTAGCTAAATTTAAGATCAGTTTTAGACTTACTGAAACAAAAGCAGCAAGATGCAATTTCTTAACTATCTCACTAACCCCACGTTAAAACTCACCTGAGTTTACAAGCAAAGCTCTTCTCATATCCAAGTCTCTGCACTCAACTTTCAACAAGTTATTTCACATGCACACTCTAGCATGCTAAAATATGCAACTTTAAAAGAAAACAATTTTAATTGTTACTGTATCCGAGATATCCTCAATATTGGAGACAGTTTTGTTTGTTTTAAAACTGTGTGACATTTTCTCCAATTAGACTTCCTTTGACAAACAGACACTGATAATTTATTTCCCTTAAGAGAAAAATAATCTTCATTTGATATGTGCACTATATTATCTACAATTACATAGAATACAGGTGTGGGGGTTTTTAGTTTTCCTTTAACGAAAATAAGTTCTAATCCTGCTTTTGCTCACCACTAGAACAATGGAATGTTGTACCTGAAATAAGGACTGATTGCAGCAAGAACATTCCTATGACAGGAGAATGTTTTCCCATGATCCACTTCCACTACAATATCTGTCAGCTGTCCTTCATCATACATGGTCTTCAGCTGCTGAAGAATACTACAGGCATGGAAGGGGTCCATTCCACTGCTCACTGGGTTTGAAGGAGGAATCCCGTTCAGTGTTTGTGAAAACTGACTTGGTTCTAAAAAGCAAAATTGAAACTGTTTGACAAAAATTTTGCCAAAAATGACAACAAGAAAAGCAGCCTCCAAAAAAATTCACCACACACCAAAAAGCCCCGTGCACGACTACGGATTAGAACAAATTCATATTTGTCACCATCCATCAACAGCAAGTCTAACATCTTTAAGGGCGAATAAATAAAGATACCTCAATTATTATTTTATTCCTTTTCACAGTGTACATATCACTTGCCATTAACCTATAAAATTATATCCATTACTATTAAGGAAAATAATATAAATATTTCGTATTTATGACATTTCACAGGGATGGGGGAAATCAAGTCAACAATCACGATGCTTATTGACTTCTAAAATAAAAAAAAAAAAAAAAACAA
>WEIV01012179.1:293063-398481 GCA_013390005.1 Calyptomena viridis
GCGGCTCCGGGGGCGGCCCGGCAGGAAATGTCACCGCACCGCTTCCCCGCTCGGCGCCGGCCGCGCACCCCGCAACATCGGCCACGCCGATTGGCTGCCGCTCCTGCTGCCTGCCGGGAAATGTAGTGCAAGCCGGCCGGCCTGGGCGCGCGGGGCATGCCGGGAGCTGTAGTCCCTCCCGGGCAGGGTGCCTGGGAGTTGTAGTTCCCCGGGGGCGGGCGCTGCCGGTCGCGTAGCAACGAGGCGGCGCCTCAGAGCGAGCCGCCATTTTGGGCCCTCGGGTTGGGACGGATGGGAACATCCAGCGCCTCGTCCCGAGGTGTTGGAGCCTGTTCTCTCCGCACCAGGGACACCTGGATGAAATGGCCTCTCCACATAAATAAATTATCCCCAGTTCCTGCAATTCTCTTGTCCACGCCGAGCTGCAGCTCCTGGGGCAAACCCTCCCGAAGGGACTTGGAGGTATCACCCAGAGATGGCTGCCCACCAGGTTGGGCAGAGCAGCCACCACGATCACTGTTGAAAACACACAGAAAAGAGGAAAATACCTGCCAATTTCCTAATGCTGCAAGGTTGCAATGAGAGGCAGGGCAGCTACTGGATGTGAAACAGCTGTGTGAGGCTGAATTGACCTTTAATGAAAACCAATAATCAGCTACTTAGTCTGAAAGCTCGTCACACCAGGAATATACTTTATTTCTCCAGGGTTGGTACCGCAGCACACTGTGTGCAGCCAGACCAGCAGTGCCCATCCCACAGAGCAGCTGAATCACTCCAGCACACAAGCGACCATTTTCTAGCCTCTGACCTTTAATATCCTTTAATATCCAAAGCACATTTCTCTCTCCATCCTAGAGGTCAAGTGGATGATAGTCACCAGCTTTCACAGTTTTCTGTGGCAATTAGCCACTGGTCTCATTCTTGAGGACTGAGTCATTATCAGAAGTTTGCTGTGGAAGGTTTTGGGTTTTTTTTCCTTTGTGAAAAGGAATTAACAAAATAATTAAATAATGGAAGCGTCGCAAAGTCCTGTATATTTTTCTGGTTTTACTCAAAATAGGCTTAATACAATTTCACAGCTTTTAGCTCAGGAGTTTTGTTAATAAATGCAGACAAAACCAATTTAAATAATATTCTTAAAATAAATCTCCCTCAGAAACAATAGTCCAAGTACATGACCAGTGCTCTAAAGCAGATGAAGTGCCATCGGACTGGTTTTGCTTTCGCTTGCAAGGCACAGCCTTCCCCTCGTTCAGCAATTATCAGTGGTGGCCAGACTGCTGTCCATGATAATGCTGCACAACGCAGGGGTGATGGAGACTCTGATGAAGGAGGTGTAAAAGAAAATAGAACTTCACGTCTGCAAATCGATTCTGCAGTTTTCCAATTTCCCCGTTCAGCGACGGCACAGCCTGTGAAATTGTCCCTAGAAATATAAAATGAAGGGATGGAGAATTTCTCCACTCTTACCCTTTAGCAAATGACATTGCCTGATACAGTTCATTTCCTTCGGTGTGGGCACACAGGCCAGGCTGGATTAGTGTTCAAAATGCAGAAGCCAAATGTAGAATGTTTTTTAATACAGATCCCGCATTGAACTGGCACTTTGGAGCACGAGCCTTAGTTGAAATAGCTTATCTTTGTATGTTTTTTGGTGGAGCAAATAAATTGCCATACAAACGGGTTTAGATGTGCTTTAAGAGGCATCAATAGCAGCACTTTCACTCAGACTGAAGCCCTTCTCAAGTGAAATAACACCATCATCCCCTTCCCTCTCTGGAAACCTCCATTAGCACTCCCAAGCACTCAGAGGATGAAACACAGTTTAGCATTCCCATGGAAGTCTAGGAATCTGGATTTTTCACCCAGCTCTGCATATTATTCATTGAATTTCTGAAGGGCAGAATGAGACGTGTTGCCTGTGAAAGTTGCTCTGAAATCCATGGAAGTCACACCCCATGTTAAAGCTTCATATTATAAATGGCATTTGCACTACACACAAATATTTCTGGTTTTCAGAAACCACAAGAAGCTTAAAGAGTTCAATCCTCTTTTCCTTCTGCTGCAGCCTTTTCCTTCTCTCTCCTGACATTGTTTGTCTGGGAAGCAATGCAGGCCCATATTTGTGTGTAGGAGTGAGAAAACTGGGCTCCTGGCTTTGTGCTCCCACTAGTTTACTGCATGCTGTTGATCAAATAATTTGATTTCATGGATTTGGGCTTCCCAGGAAACAATTGGGAGCTGTGAATAGATATATTCGTGTAAATTCCTTTATCTTACATTATTTTTTGGTATATATCACAATAATCTGTTTTACTTTTTTTTTTTTTTTAATTCTTCTGGTCATCAATGTATTGAAACTTTGGATACCATTTTAAGATTTTGCAAGAATTCAAAGTTCTTGTTATTGAGGGACTGGAATTCTTGCACTTGCTTTTGCTTTAATTTCACACCTAATTTATCATTCCTGAAGAGAATGCTCAAAAACATACAGCTGAAAACACTTGGTGGAAAAATTTTCCCATTTAATACTCCAAAGGTTCAAAATAAAAATTAAATAGTATCAACTGATAAGGAACACAGAGTCCACGTCTGTCTTTTATAAGTGGTTAGAAACATTGCCCCCCTTGTGAACTTAGAACTGGCACTGTGTGTTCTGGGACTCTTGCCTTCAGAATAAAGAATGTCTTTGTCATGAGCCCAAGAAAGAAAAGAGGGAAAGGAAAAAGTTTCAGGAGAGAATGGACAAAATACAAACTTTTTCAGATATTTGAGAACTCGAAAGATACCAAAAAAAGAAGGGTCAGCCTGTCCCCTCCCACCTCAGAGGAAACTAAGGGCTGCAGAAGCTCAACAAGACTTTATAGTTTTTAATGGGAACACTAGAAAGGTGGCATTTTTCGTGACTCTCGGGTTTACAAAAAAAAATTCAAACCAAAACCCAAACAAAAAAAAACCACCAAAATAACCTCACATCAATTTCCAGCAAAATTGTTTAACTCTAAAATTTAAATACAAGACTAGTAAAAAAATAATACTATTACTCGCTATATACCAGATATGTCTCAATTACTATTTACAATTCTTCAGTAATTTGTAGCTGTTCATTTGTACTGTGACTCTGTGAGAAGTAATAGAGCTGATGCAGCTTCACTCCAAAAACTCCTCATATTTTAATTGGAAAAATCTTGATATTCACTGTGGAACAATCTAACCTTGAAAAACAATCTTTTACCAGTTTGTCTTTAATGCATAAAACACTGCTCATTTTCTGCAATTCTGTCACCAAGGGGCACATTAATTTAGTTGCACAATAATTTAATATATCGATCCATTGATTGAAGCAGAGAGGGTTTTGTTTAGCGGTTCCAAGAAATCACACATTTCTTGCAGAATCTGTGAAAAAGACAGTTGTGGCTGCAGTTTAAGTGGGGGGAATTGCAGATCATTAGGGAAAGTTGCCCTTCAAAGCCAATCGATCCCACCATACTGAGCACAGTGGGTATTACATCAGAAGAGAGGGAAGACTAGCAGGGAGCAATTAATGGGGCAGATATGGGAGTGCCTTTCCTGATTACCTCATACTGGACACTGGATTTGGCCTTGCTGGGCCAGGCTGGCAGAAACAAGAACCCTGATGAGATATGGCTCTGCTAATGTCAAGAAGTGCCACTTCCAGCAGCAGGAGCAACTTTATCGAAGCCATCTGTTGTTTTGGAAGACACGTGTGCACACACACACATACTTCCTCCTCCCAAAGTGTTTAACCTTTCTCTTAAGGCTGAAATCGCCCAGCTAATCCCTCCTTAATCTCAGAATGACAGGCTCTGCTGTTGTCAGCAGGTCCTGGCACCTACTGAAAATTGGGGTGACTGGCGTCATTTAGGTGACGTGACAGTGATGTATCCTGGAGCAGTCACTTCAGAACAAGATGCCCATTCATCCACTGTCAAAATAAAGTTTGGCAAGAGCAGTATGTGATTGCTGGGAGCCTGACAGAGAAGGCTGGAGTACAGGAAATCTGTGCTGTGCTGGATCTCACTGCTCTGCTCAACATGGGCAACAGGAAGAGGAGCGTGAGTGAGTTTGGTTCCAGTGAAAACTCATTTTTCAGCAGGCATAACCCAATAGTGATCTCAAAGGAAACAGCCCTGTTTGGCTCAGTGTGAGCCTTGTTCCGACTTGTCAAGTCTCTAGTGGTGTTTTTATGATCATCCTTCCTTAACACGCCGGAACACTTAAGCTTTTCATGGTTGTGTTCGAGGTGTGCATCAGTACCCAGGCTGCCAACAGAAAATGTGGCACTACTGGAGCATCCACTGAGACTGAATTGCCTCCAGCTTCTTTGCAAGTAAACTGTTTCTGTTGGTATTTCATGCACATCTGTGCACATTTTATTTTTTGTTCTTAAAACTGGTGTTTAAATGCACCACTTAAAAAATAACTGGCTTCCCAGCTCTTTGGAACAAACACTGCATATCAGACCTGGAGTCTCCAAAATACCTCCTGGCACTAAACATGACCCATATTCTGCAGAGTTCTTGGTCACCTTGTAAATGAACCACACATAAAGGGGAAATTATGCCCCATCCAGGGCACGAAGCAGTGTGTTTCTGTCCTTGTCTCCAGTATTTTGACAAGTGGTTCAGTCTTGTCTCCAAACCCTTCTGGCTACTTTCTCTCTGTTTCTAGAGGGCCCAGATCAAACAGACCCTTGCAATGATGGAAGAGGTAATGACAGAGAAGAACAAGGACTTCTTGATGCCCCTTCTTTCCTCTATCCATTTTTGCTTCTACCTATATGTGTTTATGTTATTAAAACTCTGTCTCTTACATGGACAGACCTATACCAACCTCCACAGAAATATATCCCTGGTGACCTGATCAGCTCCAACCATTAAGAACTGGGACTTTGATGCACTATGTAGATGCAAACTGATCCTGCTGTGGTTGGAATGTGATTCAATGGTGGGAAAGGTGCAGACACTTCCCAAAGGGCACATATGACTAGAAAAAGGGGAGAGCAAAAAATGGAGTACCATTTCTTCATGGAATAAGCCAAGAAAGTTAAGGCCAAGCTAGTTTTCCTTCTTAATTTTGGGAGACAACAAAGCTGCAGCCTCGTTTGTTTCTTTTTAGGGAGCATACAGTAAATGTAACTCATTCAACACCATCCTGTATCCCTGGGCCATTCTCAAGTCATCACTCAGAGCTGCTGTGTCTTTCTTTCTCTCTTCAGTACACTTTTTTTGCATTTTGAAGAACTTGAATGTAAAATATACAATCCCCAGAGCTGCAGCAGGAAGAAATGTATCTCTCCCCTTCAGATTTTCAGCCTGAAGACCACTGGAAGCTTAATACAGTGAAGTTATTAACTCAGAAGGCCTGTTGCTTCAAACAAACAAACAAGTGTCTCAGACATCTAATTTTTAATGGCTATTTTTGAGTCAATACCATCGGACAACAGGATGGGGCAGTGTGGTGTTACAGACCTGTCCAGTGAATACAGAAAGGTAACAACCACAAATAATCCTAACATCCCTGAAAGGGAAATGGATAGCGTGTATATTTTTATAAGTGCCCCTGTATTTGCTTTTTTATATAAAGGAAAGCCCAGTATTTCAGCTTCCACATTTTCATACAGAAATATATTTAATATATGGTTGTTTGGGTTTTTTTAAAATAATGAGTCATGATACAGATATCTCAACACCTGCCCTTATTTACTTGACTCATCCAAATCCAACTGCATAATTTGTTTTCAATGGGTTCATTTTGGAATATTTGACTGTTTATGAAAACTTCTGTTTACATATTTCTGCATGCTGGTAATTTTTATTTTCTGTTTGTGGCTTTAGATCTATTTCTCCTTGCGGTTTATAGTTTTATTATTGAATGGAAGGACACTGAGCTGAGGTCCAGGGAGAATGGCCTAGTCTGATATTGACTGTAAAAGTGTATTGAATGGTTATGTATTAAAAAGAAGGAGAGGTTATTTCCTCTAAAACTTGTGTGCAACAGAATAAATAACTGGAAGTCAGACAGTGGCTGGATTCCTAGAAATTGTATGCAAATACTGTGTTAGAATAAGCAAAAAGGAAGATGATTCTTTCTGGAATCTAAAGCGTAAGATGGACAAGGTTTTTTTCCCCCCATTTGACTCTCAACCCCCCTAAATAAGGCCACAGAGGTTTTGCTCACTAATCCTTTTCCCAGGTAAGACTATGTGTAGCTGCAGTCACTCAGCTTTAGTCTGGCCCAAGGAGAGACTAGCAAGAGTACAGCTGCTATGATGCAGCTGTAATACAGACCTGCCACCCTAAAGCTTCAGTGACTAAGCTGCTCTTGGGTTGCTGGGCTTCTCTCAGCTATCCCCACACCTCCTGCACTGCACCTCTGAAGCCAGAGGAACCCTTGCAAATGGAATTCTTTTCAGTGTTTTCATTCCTCCTCTACAAGTCTGTCTTGATGGTACATGGGAAATGCCAGCTTAAAAGGCCATTTTGAGAACTGCCTTTTTGAAAGTCCAGACACAGAGCACAGCTTTAAAGCCTGGAACTGTGTTCCACATACAAGAGGCCTTGAACTCTCTCTGGGCAGACAACTTTCATATCCTCTTGGATGGAACACTTTCATATCCTCTAAGCTTATGTATTTCATGGTAATAAGCTGTGGGATTTGACTGTGCTGAGACAACATGCCTGCTCTTTAACCCAGTAGAATAAAGAACAGCTTTCCAAGCAAAAATAGTTGAAATAAAATGGTTCATATGATACTTGGAGTTGGCAGGGCATTCACTTTTTGCTATTGGGTGACAAGGGAAAGGGTTTCCAAGATTTCAATTCTGACCATTTAAAAATTACACCAAATACCAGTACCTTGACTACTGATCCTCTCTAGGCTGGTTTGATAAACTGACATGCAAGTAAAAGTAGAGGTTCATATATATGTACCTGTTTATCCTGCCATAGCATCCACTCATGTTTAAACTTAATTCTTTTGGTCTATTACAGAAATTTAAGAGCAACTACAAAAGGCTGCATTTGAGTTGGAAATCAGGATTCTTATTTGTCCTGCTCAGGATGGGACCATTGCTTGTCAGCAACACAAGAAGCCCAGGAATTAAAGGGAAGGGAAAACGAATTAGGGCATTCATTCATTTTTCAGATTTGTCATGCTTTATTGCCGTAGGCATGAACTGTGAGATCAGTTCTTTTTACTAATTGTAGCAATAGTATAAATGCTAAAAGGGAAAGTCATTTTATTGCCACTTCCTTCTTGCAGAGCCTGGTCTCATTTCTAGCATGTGCTGTGCAGGCAAGATCTCAGAGCACCTCTTATTCACCATTCTTTTTACATTTCAAATTAAAGGAAATTAAAATTTTCCTCTATTCGCCAAAGAAAATGGCAAGTTCACTTCGGGGACCTGGTAAGACAATTAAGTACCATTTTTAGCAGCTACCATAGCCACTCATTTCAGCTAAAAGATTCAAATCTTTATAAATAAGGATTTTATAAATTCAGAACTGAATAAAAATTCATCTTTTTATCATTAAAAAAGTTTAAACCCGGTTCGATCATAGTCAATATAAATGTCCCCTTGAGGCAAATGGAATTCTAGGAGAAAATTCACTATGAGCCAGATGCTTCTCCACAGAGTAGTGGAGATAAAACTTGGGGGAAGGACTTAATTCTTTCACCGACTGAAATATCAACAGTTGAGAAAGCAAAAGCACGTATTTGTGAGGATGATTTCTGTCAACTAATAGTAGTTGTTTTCTCCATCTTCCTGAATTTATATGCAGACAATTGATCATGGCATTACAGCTTTCCTGTCAGGAGCAATGAACCAAAGCATACACACATTAAACATAATGTACATAATTTTGACATATATGTAATACACTATGTATTGCACATGCTTTCCATAAAATATGTAGGTCTGTCATTCAGCTAAATGGAGACAGACCTGAAATCAGATACGACACACGCTGGAGTGTAGAGCATCTGTTTCAACTAATATATTAAACCCCTTACCTTTGAGCCAGGCTCAGCTCCCTGTCTCATTGTTCTCTACAGCTGAAATGTGGGATTAGTTCCACTCCCTGAATTCAATGCATAGCTAAGCTTACCTGATGTGACTTGAGGACAGCTACTCAGCAGGGAGGTTTGAAACCTAATAGTGGAACAGGAACAGAGAAACTCCCCAGTGACCACAGTGCACCAGCGTGAGAAAGCTGGAGCTGTCACTCCAACCATGTGTCGGGGTGGGAGCTGTGGACTGGCTTTTGGCAACTGTGAGCAGCAGAGAGAGATACAGCTCTAGGACAAGAGGCTTGAACAGTATCAGTGAGGGAAGGAAGAGAAATTCAGTGCCAGCATTTTGGAAAATTAGCTTGATTGGAAAGTTTGCAATGCAAAACCATTTGGTTTTTGAAGAGAATCCTGGGTTTGTTTCTTAAATGTTATGGCATGGAGAGGAAAATAAAAGAATTCCTAATGGCAAAAAGGAGATGAGCCAACTGTATGTGCCAGCAGAAGGTATGAATGTCACACCCCAGCACTCCACACTCACAGCTGTGGCCATGTACTGAGATCTGCCAGCCCATCTCCTGCCACACCTCACCTGGTGTGTCAGGAAGATGCAGAGTGAAAAAAGAGCATGGAAAATCAAGAGAACATACACAACAGTGAAGAGCAAAGATGCCTTGCAGAGACAAGGAATTTGTTTCCTGTAGCGGGGATCTCGCTCCAACCTCTCCTTCACCACATACGTCCAGAGAGCTCTCTGCACACATCAACATCTCACTGTTAAATCTGACAGCCCAAACACTCTCCCCTTCAGTGACTTGCTCTTGCCAGCATGACTTGGCTGTTCTTACACACCGGTGATTTTAGTTTGCCCAGGCACAACGGGCTGGTGCAAATCCACAGACAATCAAAGGGGCTGTGCCACTGGTTTACTGATTTCTCCATCCGGAGGAGCTCCCAGCCAAGGGGCCAGGCTGGTCTCAGTGAGCTGCCTGCTATCATCATCACAACACACAGGGGTATGGCAAACCCCTTGCCAAACACCTGTTGAGCTCTTTCCATGAGATACACAGAATGGATGCTTAATGGGACCGCTAATTCAAATTTTCACTTTTAATTTAAACCAAAAAAACCACCCCAAACACTACTTTCTGTGCCCCCAAGATGGAAGCAAAGAAAACACACCCCAACCCTGCATGTGCCAAGGCTGGCATTTCCCCCTCACTTTGCTCTGAGCCAGACCTTTAGCTTTTGCCTCCATCCTGTTGATTTTGAGGCTGAGAGTTTCTGAACTGCAGCTGTGCAGCTCAGCATCACTTCAGAACTAACAGAGCTTTGCTGTTTTACACCACTGGAGCATCCTTACTCAAAGACAAAGCTCAGGAGAACTCCTGCACATAATGAATGCAGTCCAATTTCCAACCAGCAATATTAATTTCAAGGCCAGGATCTTTCAGCCTCCCTGCTCTGCCACACATTACCTGCCAAACCTTCCCACACTTGTGGACTGGAACAATACCAGAAATGTTGATTAGTCAGTAAATAATATGGGATAAAAACAAATTAGGTAGTAAAAGGACCCTTGAGAAATTAGGAAAAAAGCTCTATAGCCTTTCAACTTATTCATGATTTACTAGAAAGTTGTATAATGTAGCAGGGCTAAGAGCTACCTAAAATGCTTCTAAGACTGAAATATCCCAACTTGAATAGCTACAGTGCCTACTGAAGGCTGGGGAAGTGTTTAAAGTAAGTTAAAAAGAAAACCGACATTCTCCCTTTCCCCCGCCCCAAACCTTTGATTAAAAAAAGCAACAAAAATGCTAATCTTCTGTGGTTAAGCAGAAAGGCTTAAGAAGTGCCTGACAAACAACATGAATTATTCAGGGACAAGGTTACTGCTATTCCACACACATAGCTCCAGACTGCCAGTGCAAAGCCACACAAGCACAATAATTTCTACGAGTGTTACGGTGATAGACTAGTTTCAAATAACTTCCTTTAATTGCATCAATGTAATATAGCCTTTCTGGATCTTTAAGGCTCTATAAAAGACTCTCTAAAAATGGAGGACCTGATCCCAATTGAAATTGAACATATTTTATATATTATGTGACTCCAGAGGGGCAAATATTACAGAGTTGAGTGGGTATGGTCAGAAGCAGTCCCATTCTTCCATCTGCTATTGTTCAAGCATCCAGGAAGCTTAAAAATCAATACTCAGGTTTAGACTGTTCATGTTCATAATTATTATCATCTTCCCTAAATCCACCAGAAACCTTGTCCTCTTGCAGACTGAAGTCACATATATATATATATATATATATACACACATATATACATGCACATATATATGCACATAGATCCATTTCTTTGGCAAAAAAATGGGAAGGGGGAACAGTCAGTCCTGTTTTAGAGCTGGGTGATCAGAGCAACTGCCCAAACCCCAAACCACAGAAGGGAACCTGTGCCTTAAACTCACTACACATATTTGGGAGGAGGCATTAGCAGCCTCTACAAACCTACTCTTGACCCAGCTTCCAACCCAGGCAGCTTGGGGTCCTGCTGAGAAGCATTGGGACACCTCCAATGTATCTTACTTTATGGCTCATCTGCAGGTCTCCTCATGCTGTTCTGTAATCCCTTTGGCCTGCTGGGCAGTTTGCTGCCCCACAGAGCTCATTGAGGAAACAAGCTGTGATCTGATTGGGGAAATCGGGATAAGGGAATCATTGACAAGCTTCTCTAAGGGGACTGCACATGGCCCAACATCTCTGAAGCACAAAGCAGAGACAAGTCCCTGAAAGTCTCTCTCACCTACAAAACCAGGGGCCAGACAGAACCATACTTGCCACCCTATGAAGGATTCCCTCAGGCCAGAAAACCCCTTTATTGCCACTGATATCTATACAGCTGTGATTAGAATCTCAAGGGAGAGAACCTGGAGAGGCTACCACACATCAGGTCGATGAAGAAGCCAATGTGGCAGCAAACAGCAATACTGTTAACTGCACAGCTGTATGCAACAATTTGTCTTCTGTCAGTGGGCTTTGGGAGAGGATGGAAAGTAGAAAAACAGTCACAGAGAAGCTCAGTTACAAAAAGCAAAGGTAAAGCTCCCAATTAAACACATAGCAGTCAAGTTAAAATTATAGGTGACAATTACTGTAACTTGATTAGGCACAATAGCAAATTCACTTCCCTAAATCATTTTCACAACTCTCCTAGGAGGTCTGAAAGATGTAGTATATGAGGTTCATTTAATTTCTAATGTAGTAATTATCACTACTGAAAAAAAAATAGCGGTGACAGACCCAGGAAATAAATTTAGCACTTGAGGTTTTAATAAAATTTTTATGTGCAACCCCGTTGGTTAGAAATTGTTTAATCAATCTTATCTGGTTCACAGACTTTCTGCTGAGCTTTTGCTTCATGTTATTACAAGGCAATATGCTGCAGCACCTTCTTAGCATCCCAAGTTGCAAAGCTACAACACTGCTGCTATCCGAAGCCAGCTCCTCTTGCAGTTGTGAACACCCACAATTTTGTTTGTGTGCCACCAGTTGTTTTCAGGTTATACAGCTGGTTGTAAGTGCTGGTAACTCAAGAGCAGGGTCCTGCCCAACCTGCTGGGTGCCAGAACGGGGTCTGTTCTCTAGATGGTAGCAGAGGTATCCAGTGAGTTTAATCAGGTTTTCAAGACATTGGTGTGTAGGAGACACTGCCAGTCCTTTCTGAACGGGCTTCATGTTCCATGCTCTGATATAGTACCTTGAGAGAGATCCATCCCAGCCTGTCCTGGCCCCTTCAGGCTCATGCCAATTTCCATGGGCACACCAGTCCAGTGGTTTGCTCAGGGATAGTGGAGGCAGATAATGAAATTAAGCCTGTTATCCACAACTAGTGGCTTTTCTGAGATTTTCCTCACTCTAGAGGTTTTTCCTTAAAATCTGAATTTTCCCAAGCTCCTAGGCATGGGTAGAGAGAAAATTGAACCCAGATCTCCTGCCCTGCTACTTGCAGGGTCACTGCCCTGCAAAAATTAAGCTGTAATGGTGTATTTCTGTTTGCAAAACAGGTCAGTGTGAGTAGCACAGAGGTTAAAATGCAGATATTAGTACCTAGGAGAAAAAAAACAGCAGGATTCCTGAACTATTTCAGTATTTCTTTTATTTAACCTAAAGTCCACCTTTGAACCAAATGACTCTCGCTAGCAGGCAGCTTAAAACACTCACTGTTTTAAAGTGTAGTAGTATGAATTAATTAGTGCCACTTTAACTGGGCTTTGGTACCACCCTGAGATCCAAGGAACGAGCATGGCCAGGCAGCCTGTCCAGCCAGGCAGGACTGCAGGAGCACTCACTGGGCTTTTTCCATTTTTGTCCATCAGAAACAGGTCTTCCCCCTGCCAGTGGGATTTAGCTCTGCTCTTTCTCTTTGTTGGCACTCTCTGCCACAACATGCAGAACAATCAATTGGCCAAGTTGGAGTTTTTTTCTTTCTGTTTGCAGTTTGGACACTAATTCCTGGAGTGACCCAGTGCTAACAGGTAAATTGATATCCACCAGATCAATTAAAAAAAATCAATAAATATTTGGGAATCATAAAGACGATGCATTCAAGGCCCCATATTCCATACCTGCAAAGGAGGTTTTTTAGGTGAGTGCATCTCAAAAAACACAGCCCGTGGCCTCCTGGCCCAGCTTTTGGTCTCTGTGACAGTTCCAATGCCAACCCCATGGAGGACCTGGCAGGCAGGAGGGGCAGTGGCAGGACTGGCACAGTGGGATGAGGCTCTGCGATGATGCAGCCAGAGCCATCCAGCATCTTCCAAAGCCTCATGAGACCAAGGGCCAAAGATACGGGATACAACAAATTCCAAGTCATGAATTGGGAGACCCTCAGAAAGCAGATGGTCAGAGTTAGCAATCACTGTAAGGAGGCACCCAAAAATTCCCATGACCTAGTCTTTGCTTTAACCTGTAAGTGCACATCAAAGTCATGACAAAATGATTAATTAAAGCATGACTGAAGATAGGAATTCTCTTTCTTGCCTTTTTAAGTTGGAGTCTGTGTGTCATTTTGACACACTAAACAACTACAGCACATAGATACTGCGTGCAATTTGATTTTGATGGCCCATATGGGAGCTGATCGAGCCACAAGGAAGGGGAGCACAGAGGGAAGCTGTTCTCGAAATAGCCGGGATGCAGAGAACCATTCACCTGCGTCTTCTCGCAGAGCTGGATCCGAAGGCCACTTCTGCCATCTAGTGTCACTGTCACCGGTGGGGAGAGCTGGAACGTTGCAGGCAGAAGTTGCCGGATAAATCAGATGTGACTTGGTCCCAGACACTGAGGAAGGACAAATTCTTCCCTGGCAAAGGAGGGTTCTGCACATATGAGCTGCCTCCTGTCTATCTCCATCTCAAAGGGCCCAGTTTGTGTGCTTGAAGGTACCAGGAGACACAAGAAAGGAGAAGAGAAATGGCTTAAAAGGCTTTTTGCTGAGAGGAGACACAACTGAGAAATATGAGTTATGGATCAGCAGCTGTGGGCATCCTGCCCCAGCAGAGCCACCGGAAAACACTTGTGGAAGAGGGAGGCTTGGAAAGCTACAGAGCAGAGAGGGAAGTTCAGGTCTTCGGGAGATCAAACTGGAGCTGTGTGGGGAGGAGGGGCAGTGGCTCTGTCATGATTAGGTCTTCCAAGCCTTGGTCTTAAGTAGTTTTACATATGAAGGCAACATTCTCTTAAGATTAAAATGCATCCTCAAGTTTCCTAGACACAGTGACATCCAATTATGACACCCACCTCATTAGGTAGGCTTATGACTCCAGTGCTTTTTTTAAGTAGCAATCATGCTGCATGTTAGCAAAAAGCCCAAGGGGGCTGCATTTCAGAACTCATCAAAGTGATTCGAGGTTTGGACAGCTGAACATTAATCATAACCTGGGTTTTGGTCCTCAAATCTCACCAGGGTTTTGTCAGCCCTGTAGCCACAGGCACATCTGGACTTGCATGGGGATAAATGAAGGGATACAGCAGCAGTGGTTTAAGCCTACAAGGACTTAGACATGGGCTTGACTTTACACACTGTGAAGAGCTCCAAAAAGTTGCAGGAGGATGATAAAGGGCAATTGGAATATTGGGCACAGGAAGAGCCGTGTTCAATTCCCTGCTTGGGCAAAAGCCTCCTTTACTCTTTTGAGCAAATCACAGAAGTTCAGCCCCTCATAGGAGTAATTCTTTAACATTCCTGGAGACTTAACAGTAGGGCCACAGCTCTCAAATGAAATTCTCCTTCCTCCCAAAGGTGTCCTGATGTTAAATCTCATCATGAGATTGAGGTGCAAGGCTAATAGGGCAGGAAGGACTGTTAGTCCAGAGAAAGATGAGCTTGGTGGGGATTGGAAAGGCAAACAGCCTGGACAACCTGGAATAGACTGGTTAAACTATGAAACTGCTTCAAGGAAAGAAGAAAGTATCTCCTGAGTCAGTGTGGGTAGAAATGGGGCTTTGCATTCATTCCCTAGCCAATTCCTGCATCATCCCAAATCTCAGTGTGGTCAGTTCCCTGCTGTATCTCCCACTCAGGGACCCAAAACCCCAATGCCAGGGCAGGATGGGACCAGCAGTGCTCACCCCTCCACTGTGCTCACCGAGATCTGAGTGGGCTCTCCATGCTCTCTTGGATACAGCAGAGGAAGAAAACCCAAGAAGTACTTCTAAAATTTTCCCAAACCTTCCTTTTGCTGCAATTCCTGTTCTTCAGGCACTGCCCCATAAAAAAAGATCCACAAGTTAAGCATGAAATAAAGCCTGCAGTAAGGGAATAGTAATTATTTGATCAGCTCCCAGGGTATCAAACGGCAGTAAATTGAGCTTCAGTTTAAAAAGCAGACAATTTTCAGTGTCATACCACTACATTTTCGAAGCTAATTTAACTATTCCATTAAAAAATGAAAACATATTCAAATTAAAACACCCATAAGGTATGAAAGGGGGAAAAAAAGCCTTGTTGGAGAGAGGACATGGAATGCATCAGTAATTTCCCATCAGGCTACAGTTCCCTTAACTGACCATGACAGTCAAAGATGAAATAGAAATTTCTATATCAAACAGGAACACAAAGGAGAGCTGACCTTTGATCAAATGTCTGTTTGTAGTTTTGACAAGGAAATTTGCATTAAAATAATTTATGCTGGACACTTACAGGAGAAGTTAACTCCCAGCATGTAAAGGAAGAGAGAGGTCAAACCATCCTTAAACAGCCTGTCAGATGAAAGCCACTCTCTCCCTGCTGCAGAGCTATGTGAAGTTTTGAGCCAATCAGGTTCTTTTTCTAAAATCCCAGTGCTGTGGAGTTTGTGATGCAATTTTTCAAAGTGGTATTTATGCAGGGGTGGGAAAAGCCTGTTTCAGACAAATGAAGGCTTTCGCACACAAAGAAAACTCACTTTTAGCTTAGCAGCAGAAGGCATATAAAAAAAATCAAAGAGTACTGATTAATTATAATATTTAAGCTATAATTTTAGCTAATCCTCCTTGTTTTCCAGCAGGAAAAAAATAATAAAAGAAGAAAAGAAAGCAGGCTGAGTAAGGAGATCTGGGTCTGTTTGGACCCAGAGCACTGGCCTGCCAGGGGGGTACAGAGGAGTGAGTGCTGCCCTTTCCTGAAAGCAATGTGAGCTCTCAGCTTAGAGCTCAACTCTGCTGTGAGGTGCAGGTGATGTGAAATATCAGTTGAGTGAGTTATTTTGAGGTGGTTACATAAATAAGAGGAATTTGTGGAAATTCATAAGAATAAGTAGATTTTGGGCTTACTTTGTCAGGAAAATTACTGCTGCTGCTTTTTACAAAGGCTCCCACAATGTGCAGCTAAGAGATTTACCAGATTCCTTGAGGGAATGATGCCCACATACACACACACAGGATAACCTCTCAGATTGTCTCCTTTCTTCCTTACATTTATTTCTTGGTATTTCCAAAGTTGCCCAGTTTCCTCACAGACATGGTTTTACAGCCCTCAATTTCACTCCTAATTTTTTACCAGTAAGTCCTGTGGGATAGGAATGGATTGCTGGATGCTTCCAGGTCTCCCTTGTCCCTATACTGTGGTTTATTACTGCAAAAATAACCACTTGCGTGCTCTGATCTACTCACAATCACAGATGCATTTAGTTTGTTAATTGAAGATGCCACTGAATATCTCCTGCATGAGCCCTAAGGGCTTGTTCTGCCTCTTTTTTGCCTTTTAACTGTAAGTTGTGCCCTGTCACTACTTGCCTAGTGGGAAAGTTTTCCCTGGGAAGGTGTTCAGGGTTCCCTGATTCCCAGCCAGCTGTGAGATGCCTGGTACAGCCTGGCTGAGCATCCTGGGTCTGGCCAGGAGAGGTCAGTGAACACACACAGAGCCCACAGTCTGCAAATCTGCCAATTAAACTATTGCATTTAATGAAAATAAGCATTTGGCAGCTTCAAGCTTCAGAAATGGGAGGGATTGTCCCTCAATATCAGGGACTGGTACCAGAGTAAATGCAAGATGCCCTTTTGGGGGATGCACTAAAGCATCAGCATGGGCTTCTCTGAGGGAGAGCTGGCAGCTGGTGAGAGCCTAACAGGCCCTCCAGATGTGCTCCCTGGACCAGCAGCTGTTTCAGCCTTTCCCATTCACTCGACTGGTTATCCTCCAAGAAAAAAAGTTTCTCCTGGAAGCATACAGGAACTAGGCTGTAAGTGCACAGTTCTGCTAGGGCTACCAGCAGTGGAGGTAAAAATCTCATCAAAGGTCTCTAGGTGTCAAGTACCCATGGAGAGAAAGGCACTCAACATTTTGGGAATGCTTTGGTTGCAGGCAAGGCCTCTCAAACTGACATGTTTTCCATGGCACAGTCTCTCTGTTTCCATCTCTACCTCCCAGTTAATTGACTTGCAAGGGCCCCAACATCCAACCATACAGGTAATGGTAACAGAGGCCTTTGTGCCAAGGGGGACATGGTGACACCAGGAGATTGCCCTCCAGAGCGGGGTGGGAGTGGGAAGAGAAGCTGGGCTGGGAAGAGAAGCAATATCTAAGTAGCCAAGGTTTCTCTGCAGCATCTGCTCCTTGGGAGTCACTAGTTTCATTCCCATTCAATTAATTGTATGGATTATGAGGACTCTCCAGGAGCCCAAAATATCTATTTCCTGAACCTATTATGATATGCTGCTTATTTCAAATGTTCACACTCTTGGTGTTTCCTCTCACTGCAGTTTGAGCTTTAATTAAAGATTACTTCTATTGCTTGGTATAGATTTAGTCTAAAATCCTTCAAAATTACGGGAATCTTTTAATAAACTTCAGTTTGAATCGAGCATCTAATTTGGTCATCAGAACACTATCAACACAGGCCCTTCCTTCCATCATGAGGCCCTTTAAAGGACAGGGTTACAAATAACATGTTGACCCTTTAACATATTTAGGTAACAGATAGTTGATACATGCTGATGACAGGAACACACACACTTGTCCTGGGAACTGCCAGGATATTAAATTAGTGTTTCGGAAGTGGAGTAAAATGCTTCTGCTGGGAACAGGTGCCCAACTCAAATGCTATTGTGACATTTGGATTAGGAGAGGAAATCTTCTGGTAAAGCTTACAGACAAGTAATTTCCAGCACCCAGAAAGAGGGAGGGTGGGACTTGTGACTGAATTAAAATGAATTAAACGTCAAAGGGGAGTATCAGGACTGTGATCCCCAAGAGCAGCACAAGCAGACTTGCCTTCACCACCCCCTTTCTCTTGCTTTCTTAATGATCAAAAAGAAAGTTTTCAGCTGAGCAACTTGAGCTGCTTGTCCTGCTGCTTGGAAACTAGAGCATCTCATTTCAAGCAGATATCTGAGTTCATTTGAGCTATACCACTTCATGCCAGTGATGAATCATGTTCTCAAACCCCAGCTATCAGAGCTGCCATACAAGAAGGACATTCTTGCCCTGGTCCACCTGCTTCTTTACCCCAGAACAGGGGCTTTCATCCTGTGCGCTCTCCACAGGGACCCCAGGGACGGTATTTCATCTTAGTAGGTGAAGAGGGTTGAAACAGATTCACCTGCAGTGCTCTGGGGACACTGAGCAATGTCACAAGCAAGAGCAGGTGGTGGCCACTGTGGCCAGTAGTTGCCCTGGTTGGAGGTTCCTGCACAGGACGAGCAGGTACCGTGTGCTGAGCACAGACAGCCCGTGTCCTTCAGCAGCAGCTCTGCACTTGATGGCAGCACACTCAGCTCAGAGCAGTTTATTTGTGGGGGTGAGCTGATCTGGATTTCAACATCCAAGTATCTCACTCTAGGGAAGTGCTGTCTGCTCTCCTCCCGTGCCCTGTGTACTCTTTGTGGTTTGATTTGCAATCCAAAGCCATAGAAGCTCTGAGTGAGGACAGAGGGATCTGTCCATCTTATTTCAAGTGCAGCTTTCTGCCCCCATAAAGACACATCGTAAATCCCTCCAGCACTGGAAAGAAGCAAATTAAGTTCACAAGAGGTGGAAGGAAGTGGGTGGCCTTCTGGCCTGGCCATCCCTCCCTCCTCCACCACAACAGGGACAGCAAAGCCAAAGCAGTGTCAGAGCTGCTTTTATGTCCTGCCAGCACAGTCCCCATGGCCCCAGCTCCCTCCAGGGAAGGGGTGGTGAACCTACTGGTGTGACTTGTCCCCACTTTGTCCCCTCCTGAAACCACTGAAAGCTTTTTATTTACCTCCCCTGTATGGTCCTTGGCTATATCAGCTCTTTTCCTTGCATGTTTAGGAAGGTGGCCAGAGGCTATTATCACATAGACAAGCCTCCAAATAACCTCAAAAATAAAAGATTTCCAGCACTGGTTGGGAAGAGCTTCATTATTCCAGAAAACATTCAAGGATGCAGTTAAGCCCCACTAACACATATGTTCTCCTGCAGAGAGGCCATGATCCCAGAGCAGAAGGTAGAAAGCTATCACCTGGTTCCAGCAGGGTTTTTCGGTTCCATTTCGCTATTACCTCATTGCTACCAAATCAAGCTGAGCTCAAACAACCCTCAGTTTCTCATCCTGCTGGTGTGTCCTGCAAACGTCCTGTTCAGAGCATGTTGAGCAGTGACAGGCATCGTACAGGTCAGCTGCAACAGAGAGAAAACATCAGAGGATCAAACCAGGTGCATTTGGTCAGGAAATCCAGCATGTTCCTCGTGCTTTGTGAGAAGAGGGTTCACCTGGAGAGTGCAGAAAACTGAACCCCTGCCAGAGGAATAATCTGGTAAACTTCCTAATGAATATTTCTGCAACACAAAGTCTCTTTGTGGATTTAAATTAATCTAAAGCACATTCATTAATTCATAGCTAAGAATTGAATTATATTTTGTTGCTGACCTCCATGTTGTTTGCCTGTAACTAGATTTCCCCTTAAAAGCAGCAGTGCTATTTAATCATAATGCCAACCTTTGGATCTACTTCAGCAGCAATTACCCTGAGCTTTGACTTTGATATAATTTATGTTTCAGAACACATCATAAATAACTCTTTCTTCTCCTTTCAGTATGGCTGTGTGAATATGTGCAAACCCATGGAAATATGAGTTTCTACCTATTTATCTCACTCAAACTGTGTGAGTGAATGCTGCTGCCCCAGCCACACATCCCTGGCCATCCCTGTCTGCCCCATGGTGACACTTTCCTGTTCTTGTGGTGTGAGATAAGAGCTGTGTGTGCTCATCATGAAGCTCCACCAACAATAGCACCAGGCAGAGTGGTCCTGGAGGTGCCACAAGATGGACAACAACTAGACAATAGATCAGATCACATATGCAAACCCCTTGATCCAAATCATGTCACTTCACTTTGCTGGGATGCTGAAACTAGGAGTCATTTGCTGTCAGTGAAGTGCAGGATTTTAAATGTATCTGCCAAGACTGACAGGAAGAGGCTGCAGAAATCTTAAATGTGCAATGAGCAGAGCTGGGTCTTTATAGAAGTGGGTTTTTTGTTCTGGATGGCAGATTGCAGAAATAGCTATGCATTGATTTTTTTTTTTTAATTTTAGCATAATGTGAAAATGAGACTACAAAGTGCTTCTGCAGGAGTCAGACATAGCCTTGCAATTAAATTCAAGTTGCTCTCATGGAGAATGACAGCCCAGTGGTGGGAGAAGAGCTGCAAAAACAATGCCTAAGACTGTCAAAGCAATCAAATAACATCTGTTAACTTCTGCTCAGGAACAGAACTTCAGGCATCTCCCAAAACCTCCTGATTCTCAACAAACACTCAATAAACCTGCATGATGAAAGTACAGTTTTCATGAATCAGTACAAAAAAAAATGACTTCCCAAACCCCAAAATGTTGTTTCCTATAAGTGCTTGTCACATACCAGTAAAACCCAGTGGTTGGGTTTTACCACTGCCTTTTGGCTACTTTGGGGTCAGTGCACCCCGGATGAGGCAGTCCCAGCCCAAAGAGGGGCCTGAAACCCCAAACATCTAAGCCTTAAATATGAGTCTTTTAAAAAATGGAAAATTCCCACGAGACTTTCATGTTGCCTGCACAAGGGAGGACCTGAAATGTGAGGCCTTGGGAACATTGAGGTGACCCTTGACTTTACAGTCCAGCAATTTCTGATGGCAGCTACTGCCCATCATTTGTTTTGCACATTGAGCAGGTCAGCCCAAAAATAAATTCCCTGTTAGTAGCTGTGATAATAACCAGTTTGTTTTGCAGAAAGGCTCCTTGTGATCACCCTCTGGCCTCTCCCATCACTGGTAGAACTCAAGTTCAATATCCTGCATCAGGCTGGTGTGTCGGGAACCCACCTGAAGTCTCCAAGTGGGAGTGATGTTACTAATGCTCATCCCTGCAACGTTAAATTCCTATTCAAGCCAAGCTCCTACTTCTCAGCTGGAACATGGCTCCATCACCTTGCCAGGACATCATTCCTGCCAGAAGTGCCTTTGCTGGCCCCCTCAGGCAAGTCACCCAGTGGCTGATACCACTATGTCCTGCTGTGTGTGGGCTGGCACAGTCCTCAGCAACATTTCACTGCCTCTCAATAAAAAGCCTTTGTGTTAGCAACCTGCATTTTTTCCATCTGATTATTCTTCATTGGGATGCTTATAAGTGAAGTACCATCCAGAGACAGTGGCCATGGCCCATAAATTTAATTACTAACCTTTAATTCATAGGTGGCAGAAACAGTTCTTCAAGCATCTGAGTTAATCAGGCTTTGCTGACAGTGGCAATCAATTGTTCAGCGGCCTCCTTTTTGCTTAATTACTGTTGGACTACATTGCATTTTCAAAATGTCAAGCATCCTCTTTTAGAAATGCAATAAATCATTTCCATGCGGTGTGCAAGGCTGGGGTAGGAGACCATTATTCTCTCACACCTGACCTTGGTTACAAAGAACAGAAATTGATCATTTACTGCAGCAGTGAAATATCATTTAAGGAAAAATGAGTTTTAACTAAGAACTTCAACTTACTGAAAGGAAGGAGAGCTATTTTTTGGCTGTGCAAGGAAGATCCTGGCCTGGGGATGTGGCTCCTTTAAAACTCTTCTGTTAATGAGGCACCATCTGCAGGGTGGATCAGTATCAAAGTATCAGTTGCAACAGGAATCCACAAAGCACTTGTGCTCAGAATTTTCACTGTGTCCCAGAGAGAGATACCCTGATTTTTGGTCTTCTGGTATGAGGCCAGGATATTTATGTGTCAACCAAAGAGTTATCTCGTCCTCTAGGTTTCAGAAAAGGTATTCCAGTGGAGGCAGTTTAGTCAGTTGGAACTTGGAGAAGACAAAAAAAATTTCAATTGGGATTGCATTAATCAGAAGAATTATGGCACTTCTCAGAACACATCTCTGGGGCCTGCCAGCCCCATCTGTGACACCTCACTGCTGGCACTGAGGTTGGCTGCATGACCTGTGTGGGGATGTGTGTGTGGAGGAGCCACGAGCCGGAGCTGTGGCTTTCACAGAGCCATAGCTGAGACAGGCAGAGAAGAGGCAAGTTTTCCACGTCACAGCTCTGCTGCCTGCACCTCCCTGGCCCCAATCCTGCCCTAAGGGACTGTGCCAAGGACAAGGAATGTCCATTCCCATTGGTCTCCATCTCTAAGAAGTAATGAGCAACTTTTAACTGTGTACATTTACACTGACTAATGCAGAAGCCTGGCTCTCCACTCAGTCCCCAGAGACCAACGGGGTAGAAGTAATAAATGACACCTTCCAGGTTGGGAAAGAGGAGGCATTTTCAGCAACCAGATTGTGCTCACGTATGTTGAGAGCAGTCCATGGGTTGTGGCTAGTGTCAGCCAAGATGATAGTAAGATAAAAGACATCCTCTAAGAATGCTGCCAGAAATAAGAAGGAAGAGGCTGTATGGAATCATATGGATCAAATTTCCTTCCTTACTGAGTTTAATAGAAAAGTTTTTTGCCTGTTCCCAAGGGTACTGATGAAGATTTCCTTCAAACCAGAGGTAGGATGGGTTTTTGTTTTGGGTTTTTTTTCATTAAATATACATGCATCCAGAAAAAGAAAACATTTTTCCCTTCTGGAAGGCAGAGCTGATTAGAGCCAGCAAACACAACAACAAACAAAGTGCAATCAAGAGATGAAAATGAAGCAATAAAATGTTTAGCACTTGCAAGAAGATAAAAAACGTTTCTTAGAGGTAAAAAGGAAGAAAGATACAAATGAAATCTCTAATCTAAATTAACATTGCTGTTTTCCTAATTCAAAACAGATTTAACTCCTCTCCCCACTTACGCAGATGGCACGTGTTTCCTCGGGAGTTCAGCTGAGTGTGTCGGGCGTCACCTGTTGGTTGAAACGTGGTGCTTTGGTGGCAGCAGAGTGTGACAGGTTGTATCAGAGCTTCCCAGCACGAACAGGCCACGAGCTTGCAGGGATCCTTGCCACCACATTGAGGACATGAGGCACCACCAGGAGAGGACATCCTTGCAAAGCCACAACCCATCATCTGCACATTCCAGTCCTTCCTGTGACTACAGGGGGAAATCCCAGTGTTGAGTGGGCTTTCTTCAGTGTCTCTCCTCTCCATGGTGGCCCAAATTTCTCCTCACCACTGGCCACCATGGCCACCACGAATGCAGCTCCTCCAGGGAGAAAGGCAACCCTGGCCACCCCATGCCCAGGGTGCTGGCAGAGCTTAGGGATTTGTGTCCATCTGTCTGTCCCACCAGCTCAGACTAGAGCTTTGCTGTAACAGTTTTTTCACTATTTAATATTCCCAGCTTTGTCCAAAGGCAGCAGCACTAGAGGGCACTGCCTGCACATGTGAGAAAAGGGGACACATTTCCAGCCATCTCCCACAATTTTGGCTGTTTGCTGGCGCCCTCCCTTCTCACCTGTGCCCTTTCTGTAGGGAAAGACATGGGGCCAGCTGGGACTGTTAATTTTGTTGGCTGCAGATGAGGTTGGCAGCACAAGGTGATGTACAAGATCACTCCCAACAAACATTTGGGAAAGCCAAAGTGAGACATTATCAGGCATGTTTGTTCCAGGCTCAAAGCAGGCGGTGAAACAGCTGCACATTTGTTTAGGCCAAAAGATAAAGTCATGCTGGGGGGTGTTCCAGGAGTGCAGGGGAATCAGAGCCCTCAGAGAGCCCCTTCCCGGGGTGCCTGCAGGAGCTGTGTCCAGCTGTGCTGGGGGGATCTCACTACTCCATTCATGCTCCAAACCCCTCCTGCAGACAGAAATTCCATTCTGGATCCAGCCAGAACTGGCTCCTTCACCCTCACTCAGCAAAGCCCATGGACACATGTCTAGAGAAAGTAGCTAAATTAATTCAGATTAACCCAAACTGTGTGAGCTAAAGCCTTCAGGCAGAGTTGACCTCCACGAGGCTGGCCTGGGTTACAGAGAGCTCATATCAGTCCAGGCTACAGAGGAACTAGACCCCTTCTTTTGTCAAAAGCATCTCACAGCCCAGGAGGAGCCAGGCTCTGCTGCCTGGCTCAGCCAGCACGTCACGAGTTAAAAGTCCTCAGCAGCGTGGCTGGTGATTTAGTCCCTCTTTCTCCATGCCAAGTCCAGTGGCACCAGTCTCACCTTGCACCACAGATCCTCAGAGGCTCCCTGGATGTCACCCTCCACACCAAAAAGCCATCAGGCCTGGACAGTCTGCCATGTTAGATGAAGTCCAGACAGAGCCAAACTCTTCCAAGCTTTCCTCTGGGGCCCTGTGCAGCTGAATTGACACTCCCGTGACTGATTTCTTCCAGCCTGAACTATTTCCCTTGATGATCTGCCCTAATGGAAAAACAGCTTTTCCACCTTTCAAATGAAAGCAAGATAAAAAATGCCTTCCTGGTTCAAAAAGCACGTGGAACTGCTGCCAAAGAATATGCATGCTAATAACATATCCTTTGTATGAGAAGACAGTGCTGAAATTTCAAGTGATCTCCCCAGAATAGAGACAATACCCAGAGTATGGCAAGGAGATTAAAATAATCCTTGGGATGCTTTCAGTTTTCATGCCTTTTGTAAAATAAATAAATAAGGACAAATTAGTAGTGTATCAGAGTCTTCCAAAAGCTCGTGTTTTCGCCCCAAAGGATTCCTGCTCTGCAGTTAATAAAAACCAGTTGCATAGATAACAGGTCCCCAAGGCTGAGGTGTTATTTCTAAAATAAATTGCTTATTTGAAAATAATTGCAGGGAAATCATTGTGTTACGGAAGTTTGAAGCGTTTTCTAATTAATCCAAGAGCACAAGGGAAAGGCACAGATCCCTCATCAGAACTGGGTTTCTCTAAGTGCTCACAGAGTGTGGGGGCTGCTGCCAGAGTGAAACTGAGCCTGCAGCCAGGAGGCCGACTTGTTCCAGAGCAGAAGGACTTGGTGATGCTCTTAAGCTACTTTTTTCACCAACCAGCAATCAACCAGTTAGTTGTTTTGCTGGATGGGGGTCAGGGAATGCAGCACAGCAGCCACCTCCAAAGAAAGAAGGTAATTCTGTGGAGATGGGCAAAGCTGCCTTCTCTGGGGAGGTGTATGGGCTCTGCTGCAGCAGGGAATGTTTCTTTTCCCACAGGAGGAAACGATGCTGCCTTGACACCCCCTTAGCATTCCATGGGTGGGAGCTGCAGGGCAAGAGCAGCTTCAGAAATCTGCACAAGCTTCATGGTGATCTTCTCTTTCTTTTGGTCAGAAAAAAGGAGACACTGGCATTCCTGAGATGAGGAGGTGGCATCTTTGCTCAGCAAAGTCACTTACTGTGCTTTGTGAGAGTCCTTTCCACATCCTGCCACTCCCCTGTCAAGCTTCCCAATGGATTTGCAGCCTGGTGCCCAGCTCAGCTCTATAGAAGTTCCCTGAGGCTGTGGCACTTCCATAGGGCACCACAGCACACAGCTGGATCAGTTCTGCAGCCCCTCCAGGACAGGGCTGTTCCTTAAAGCCACAATGCAAAGGCCCAGGATGTCTTTTTGGCTTTGATTAGTTCAAAAGGGAACATTCAGTGTTAATTAAAAATAGCATGTGTTCCACCACACGGTCATAGTGGAACTGCCATGAGATATCCCTGACTGCAGGAGGAAGCCATGGACACATTTGGGGATCAGAAAAGTCCACACAGGAAGGTGTGCCTCAGGGATTTTGACCTCGGGGTGATAAGCTCACTGGGACACATGGCTATCCAGGAGCAACCACCACCATGAAGCACAAGGTACATGGACTCACCTGAAGAGTGTGTGTCTCCCCACACAGCTCTTGTAGGTACAGGTTCTCCTTGGCAGGACCCACCCTCTGCTCCTTCCACGACCTCCTGCTACATGTGAACTTGACCCTCTGGAAAAGAAGATAAAAGTGAACGGGAACACTTGAACATTTCTGTAAAATGGAGCAATTTTAGGCTACTGAGATGTGGAAATGGATGTGAACCCTACTGTATTT
Source organism: Calyptomena viridis (assembly GCA_013390005.1). NCBI lineage: Eukaryota > Metazoa > Chordata > Aves > Passeriformes > Eurylaimidae > Calyptomena > Calyptomena viridis. The sequence continues at coordinate 319,017 of WEIV01012179.1, forward strand.
TACAAAAAAAAAAACAACCAAAAAAAAGTTTCCCATTTTTAAACTGATCTAAATAAAATATGCATAAATATGGGGTTTGCTTTGAAAAATGTATATTTATAGAGACCACCCTCTCACTCTTCATGTTTGCCAGACTAAACAAGCTGGTTTAGCTGCTTCTCTGACAGAGTCCCCATCGCCTCCCTGTCATGCAGCATTCCCATGCATCCTCTTCAGATACAATCATACACGCTGCTCTGGATGGGGCCTCACCCACAGCTCCTACAAGCTCAATCCATACATCCCTGTTCCTCCTGGCAACACTCGGCCAGCATCATTCTCAGAGCATATTTTGTGTCTCACAGACTCTCTGCAGAACTTTTTCTCTAAGGACTTTCAAAAACTTTTGCAATTGAGAAGAACACGAAGGGCTTTGGTTTCCACCTGTCCCATCCACTTGGTATCCTTCTGGAGCCCAGTCTCTTTTCATACTAGTGAAAGTTAAGGAGCACAGCTCATCACAGGCATGGCTGCAGCAGTAGGGTGCACTTTGGTCTGTTCATCTCCCAGATCCAGAAATTTCCTCCCAGCTCCTGGAGACAGGCAGAGAGAGCTCATGTTGGTCTGCCACGAATACATGTCCTGAGAGAGGTGCAGATGAACAGGGCATGTCCTCAGACTTGTTTTTATTAGTTGGAAATCACACTGTTTTGCCCATTCATACCCTATCCCAGACCAGGTTTTGTTGCCCCTTTCCTGACAGGCTGGGCCCAGCCATGGACAGAACTGAGCAGTTAAACCACCAACCTTTACCCATCCCAAATACACTGGCTTTACTGGGATTCCTCAAAATGTGTTAAAATAAGTGTACATGGAGAAAGAGAGAGAGGAGACAATGTATGTGCAGCAGTGAGAAAGCCCATGGCCTCCTTTGGTTAATGGCCCTTGCAGTGGGCAGCACAGTATATTTTTACTCATTAAATCAAAGTGGCTGCTCCTTGCCCTTCAAGTCCCCAGAGAGCAACAATTCCCGATAACAGCCAGTCCCCACAGACTCATTAAGTTTTCTGGAAGCTGTTTGCAGAGGCAGGGTGCTAATCTATGAAGATAAGAAGTCAAACCTTTCACTATGAGGACATTTTTTACTACTTGCCTCGTGGTCTCCCTTGTAATTTCATCAAAGGCCAAACCTAAAAACCTATCTAATCTGTCAGAAAGGCCAATCTAATCTATCATTATTAAACACTTTTATGGAGAAAAATGGATTGCAACATTAGAGAGCTTGTGATTTAGCACATGAAAGAGATGGAAAAATGTCTGTGAAATGACAAACAATACAAAATCTGCTTTCCCAACAGAACAGATTAGCTGGTGGCACAAATAAATACATAAATACTGTTAAAATTGCTTAGATTTATAGCAAGAGGTGCAGAAAATGACTGGGACTTGCCAATGATAGCCTTTTATGGCAAAAGTGAGTTTTAGGGGACTTAGATCTAAATGAATCTTCACATGTGGAAGGTTTTGGAGCCCAGTGCCAGAACAGCAAATGGTGTGAGGTCTGTCACAAGGCCTTAAAAAGCCATTGCAAGGTGGTGGGTGCAGAGGACTGTTTAATTTAGGAGGTGAGACAGGGAGAAGATTAGTACACATACTAACTGAAGGCAGAGACAAAATCTAGCTCAAATGTCATAGCGGAACAACTCTCAACTCTTCCCTCTCCAGGCAAAGGTCTGGGAGAGGTGGGACTTCTCACTGTAGAAGAATTTTTGCTCCATCATTTCCACCCAAACAAGAAAAGCAATGGCCTGGCTGCAGGACTTTTGGATGTTCTGTGGGTGGTGTATTCAAAGTCTGAGCCCTACTTGCACCCACAACTGAGGTGCTCAGTGAGGTTCAGAGCTACCCACAGCCAGCAGAAGGGCTCTGGGACTCTAGGTGCCATGCTGAGCCCAGGGCTTTCTGCTAGAAAAAGGAATCTGATTTCAACATGGGGAAACTTGTCATCATCCCAGACAGATTAATTAGACTTGGCAGATTTCTCACGAGTTGGAAACAAGATCAGTTGCCATGAAAACATGGGGAAAAAAGAGGTACTGGATGATTGGTACAGAGAATATATTTGCCTTGTGTGCCCTGGCATCCTGGGCACTGGTTGGGAGCACTCTACACAAGTTGGGGTCCAAAGCTTGGTTTCTGCATTATCAAGGCTGAAGATGGCACTAGGATGTAGCAGCAGCCACAACCCTTTCTTGCCTTGGCTCCAGCCCAGAGCTGGGGCAGGACTGGGGCTGGGGATGAGTTGGGTTGGCAACCATCCCTTCATTGCTCCACCAGAGACTAACTCAAGCTCTGCCACATGTTGGCTATCAAGCCACTAAACTGCAGCACAAGTCATGGCATCATCTCTCTGCAGAGCAAATGCCCTCACAGCAGGGAAGGGATGCAGAGCCTGGCTGCTCCTGGAAAGGACCAAGAACATGGACATCCTACCTGTCAAGCAGGATACGTGCTCTGACACCTCCACGGACATTTAGGCTAGAAAGCTCGCTTTAGCTGCCCTGAACACTTCCAGATTTCCAGTATTTCAAGGCAGATTTGGCAGGGCTTGCTTGTGCTTCATTTTATTTCAGATGCCATAACATTTGGGCCTTTTTATGCAGCTTTTGGCGGGTGTTGAAGCAATTTCTGTCTGTTTCTTCTTTCTGTTCTCCCTCCCCTTTGCCATCCATGGTGGGAGGCTGACAAAAGTCAGTGACTCAGCCCTAGAAGAGAATGGAAAACTCCAACAGGGCTTTGAATTGAAATGCAGGCGAGGAAGGAGACCCAAGGGGAGATTGGAGAAAGGGAAGGAAAGGAACTGTAATGAGAAAAAACATGAAGGGAGCAAATAAGCGCTGTATGTTGAAGGACCCCTGTCCCCATACACAGGGCAGTGCATCTGGTCTCCCTGCAGCCATGTGGATGTACAGCCTGCCCTCCAAAGCCAGATCTGACCCTACAGCAGTAACAAGGAACTTCTCCAAAGCCAAAGGCTCTCCTTCTATCAAATGTGCTCGTGTCACACAGGGACTCCCCAGATTTTTCAGTCTCCCAGAACAGTCAGGATCCATGCTACCTCACAGAGTTGTAAGCACAAGTGTGATGGATGTGAGGATACCCATGTCCTCCCAGCCTATCCAAGCACCAATTTACTCACCCGTTTGCTCTTCTGGGTCCTTGACACATCTGTGCAACACACCATGGAAGCATTTCAAAGGAAAAATCTGCCATTTTGGGGTTGTGAGTCTCCCTCAATGCCTCATTGTGCCGAGGAAGGGTGACAACCAACGCATTGTGCGGGCAAGCATTTCTCATCGCGCTGGGTCCCTGGGTAAGCTGGGTCCCCTCTAAAGAGCTGTTGTCTTTTGCTTGCCACCACACCACCGTAACATATCTCACACATCCATGGCAGCCTACTCGCTTCCCATTCACAAATTCCTCCGCTGAATAACACCAAAGAGTTAAGGCTTTGTCAAAAGGTTCCGCTATGGGAAGGGAAACTGGAGGAAAAATGGCTTTCAATGCAATGCAAGCATAGACAATACTGTTTTGTAACTGCGCCGTTTGATGTGCAATGACAGGAATTAATCATTTTACTTAACAGAATTACTCTTTGTTATGTAAACTTTGTAAAGTCAGTCTCATGTGACCTCTTTCAATTAGGAACAAATTGTTTAAAACTGTCGTCTTTCTGAAGACGCAGAATTCGTAAGAGCGACCTCGGGGATGGGTTGTCATTTCACCCTGGAGTACTCACAGCTGTGCAGTTTGACACCAAATGGAGACCAAAATGTGCAGAATTACTTCTTTTTCTCTCTTTTTTTTTCTTTTCCCCCAGCAGAGTGAGCAATCCCTCTGCACTTATTCTAATATGGGGCGAACATTTGTTTCCTATTTCATTTTCTTCAGTTCTGAGAGAGCTGGATTTGTTTTTATAGGTTTCTCATCACCTCGGTCTGTGAGCACCTCACTGGTGAGAACAGACATGCATCCTGAGAGCCCCTTGGAGAAAAAGAAGCATTTTCCATCTACCAAGAGAGAACCCAGACCAGAAAAAATGAAGGGCCTCATCTTCAGTGAATGAAAATCATTTTTCAGCAAAAAAAAAAGTAGAGCTAATGTCATGCAGAAAGTCTGTAGCAGGGCCAAGAAGAGCCTCCAGAGGTCCACAATTTCACCCCAACATCTCAGCCCCCCTGCTAATTCTCATAACCTTGAGATCTGCTGCAGCTCCCTTTGCTGCCAAACATTTTCACACAAACTATTTGACCTGGGAAGGCTGGAAGCATCCTGTGTTAGATACAGGGGTGCTCTGACTTTGCTCTATTGGCTGTGTTAAGGCATAAAGCAAGACTGTGCCAGGCTGGTGTGAGCACCATAGATTTGCTTTTGAAGCTGCTTGCAGAAACAAGGCAACAGCAGCCTCAGGATGTGCCTGTCCTGACAGTGCTGGGGATAACTGAGCTGCACCAGATGGGTTGTGAATCCAGCCCTCTTTGGAGATCCCATTGCATCTCTGCTGCCTGTGGAGAAGGCTGCCCATGTTTCTGCTGAGGTCCTGCCCCTCGGAAAGGAAAACTCATTACACCTCATAACTTCTCTCAACTACATCAACAGGCCCAATTTTTGTCCTCTTAATGCTGCCTTCAGCTAATAGCCAGCCCTGATTGCCCTGGGTGATAAAAGCATTTGCTCTCTGTGTTTCCCATGCATAATGCAACGTTTAAGTTTGGGCCTGGGCACTTTCAGAGGGTGGCTGTGCAGCTTTTAGTTAAGAGCCCAATCAGAAGATAGGACGTGTTGCTTTGAAAGGCATCGGCCGAACTTTGATCTTACTTCCCTGGCTGCCCTGCCCAGCAACTCTGGCTGCATTCATTAAAACGAACCTGCCTAGTCCAGACAAGAAGGTGAACAATCTCACATCCAAGGGCTTTCAAGTTGAGCTGAGCCATTATGTACATCCCCCCTGAAATCGAATGTGGTCAAAGATTGCAGCAGGACTGTTGACAGTGATGCCTGTCAGCTGAGCTTGTCGCTCATATGTCACTGCTCTACAGCTACCTGAAGAAAGGTTATAGGCAAGTATGGATCAGTCTTTTCTCCCGGGTAATAAGCAATAGGACAAGAGGAAACAGCCTCAAGTTTTCTTCATTGAAAAGGTGGCCAGGCACTGGAACAGGCTCCCCAGGGAAGTGGTGAAATCACCATCCCTGGAAGTGTTCACAAAGTGTGTAGATGTCATGGCTAGGGACATGGTTTAGTGGTGGGCTTGGCAGTGTTAGGGTAGTGATTGGACTCCATGATCTTAGAGTTCTTTCCCAATCCTAATTATTCTATGAATCTGTGGTGGTCCATATGGACTTTGCCAACTTAAAAATCACCAATATGGTTCCAGTACAGCTGTAGGACTCACTACCCATTCCAATATAAAGTGAGGAAGCTAGAGGCTTCCAGTCTACAAGGCTGCATTAACAGCTGGGACCACAGCCCTGTTAAACAGCAGCTTAGGGTTGCTCCAGGAATTAAACCACTGCAGTAGGGTTTTCTCAGCATCTTCACATGGGAGTAGCTGAACACAACCCTCAGCCTCTATAGGAGAAAGATGCAGAAAGATGAAGCTCAAGGAGATGAGGCAGGTGCACGAAGGTGTCTGGGGAGCTTGGAGCACAGCTTGTGTCACAGCTGACATCCCCCAGGATGCCAGGCTGGGCTTTGCAGGATGGTGTCATGGGATGGAAACCATGTGGTTCCTGTGCTCTGCAATAAACCCCACTGGAAACTAAGCCCCCCAAGCAGGAGTTTATTAAACAGGCAGGCTGCAAGGACCTGCAGGAGCTAGTAATAGTGTCTTCCTCTAACAAGCTCATTAGCTGCTGGAACAGTGAAATCATCTCTAGCCTATTCCTCTGATCACTGTGGTTGTATCTAGTGTTTCTATCGAGGCATTACTAGTAGCTAATATTCATTGTGGTATTTCAGTGTGGGATTTACTCCCACTCTCTGCAAAACAGCCCTGGTTCAGCCGCAGGAAATAAGAACAACAGCAGCTATCGGCAGCATTAAGTAGTTGAGCATTTTTCTTGTCTGGTTTTGCTAGTCTTTTACATCATTTCATCAGTTCTTTGTGAAAAGGAGCCCTTCCTCACTCCCTGGGACAGAGGCTGTGTGTGTGGGGACAGCCTGTCCGGGGGGGGCAGCTGGGCTCAGCACAGAGCCCCAATGTCGTGTGACTGCACTGTTGGTGCAAACAGGATTTTAGCTTGATACAACCATGAATATATCCCTGCAAGCAACAGCCAGTGCATTTCACTCCCTTGAGCCAAGGAAATCAGCCTCGTGGAGGCGAACTGAGCAGTGATCTCGTGAAAGAATGAGGCTTCAACCTACAAAACCAAACTACCTCCCAACTGAAACACCAGACAAGACACTCTGCAAAACCACTCCTCAGCCTTTAGTGTTTCTCAAACCTCTTCTGGTCTCTTTATCTGATATTGCATTTACATACCCAACTACAGCCTTCGTTCAAACACCAGCAAGCCAAGACATTTTCCTGGGAAGTGAGGATGTTGAAGGTGATTCCAGTAATATTTCAGTGACTCCTCTGCAGTTCCTGCTTTACATCTCTTGAAAACCACTCTGTCCAATTAGTTTTCTTAAACACACAAAACCCAGTTAAAAGTATTTCTAGTAGTAACTTCTGCTTAGCACCAATGTCCCACCATCAAGAGGTGACATTAGAGCAATCCAATGCCATCTTCATTAGAAGTAGATAAAGGTAATGGTGCACGCACACACACAAGTTTGTGAGATTAAAACAACTGCAATTTCTGCAAACTGGGGTTTTTCTCCATTCTGTTGCATCCTCAGTAGCAATAAAGTTTCAAATAAGAACATCAGTGTCTAGTCCTGGTGCTTGCAATCCCTGAAATCTAGAGGACAGCGAGCAGGGAAAAATACTCAAGAAATACCTTCAGTGAATAGAGTACGTTTTCTCTCCTCACAGCCCAGGAATTTTGATGCCTGAAAATAATGTCTCAAGACTGGTTCTGTTGGCAAAAGAGCAGCACAAGCACTTTTGACAGCAGGGATGCTCCTAAGGGATGAGTCAGGCTTTAGGAGCAAACTGACCAAAAAATGACATGAGGATATCCTGGGAAAATGTGTCCCACAGCTTGTCTTGACTGTCAAAGAAACTTGAGCTGCATTTGCAGCCAAAAATACTTGACTGGGAAGGAATGGAAGACAAAATTCCATTCAGGCACTACTGCAGAGCACAGACCCTGCACTCTGCTCAGTGGAAGCCACCAGCATTGCTTACAAGTTACACCAAGACCAGGTACATTACACTACCTGACAGTATTGCAATTTCCTTCACCTGCAGCATGTTTCAGTGACATTAACAGAAAGTGTGGACACTCCTCAACTCAGATCCTGTGGATAGAACCAGTGGTTATCAGTGGAGCCTGCCATCCTCCCAGCCTCCTGCCCTGTTTGCAGTTACAAGCTCCATTCCTCCAAGGCTTTATTTTCACTAAGAATTCTTCATAACTTGTATTTATTTGCTCAGTGTCAGTTAGATGTCTGCCTTTCTGCCTGAAACTATCTTTAGCTTCCAAAATATTTTGCATTTCAGGGAAATATTTGAGTAACTTTTCTGAGAAGAAATAAGGCAGAGTGTCAGCACACAGAAACTGTCCTATTTGCCTTTTTCTTGTCTATTTGGGGCACCCACAACCTGTCCTGAAATGACTGAGCGAGGTTTGTTCCCCAGGTGACATTATTGGGACTCGAAGAAGTAGGAGGATGGACATGGCAGCACACAGTGGGGTGCACAGCCCAGCTCAGCACCTGCTGCACTGGGGACTGGGATCAGTCTTTAACTAAAGAAGGATTTCCATGTAATTCCCAGGGAAGGAATGTGAATAAAATTGAACTCCCAGAATACCTGCAAGATGAGTTTTCTCTTTTTGTTGTCACTGAGAGGGCTGTTTGCCTGCAATATTTGCCGTATGGTTTGGGTCCTGGCTTTCCTCCTCAAACATTTTCCTGTAAGAATCAGTGCCTGCACTATTTGCAGGTAATCATTAGCATGTTAACTTCCCTTTCGCATATGCAAATCAAAGACATTTGCCTTTCTGATTTTAACTAATGCATAAAAATAAAAGACAAAGAAAATAATAAGCCTATATTATGTTATATATTTTATGTATGTAAGGTTATTATATAATATGGGATATTTTGGAAAGTGTTTTGCACACAGACTCAGGCATTAATGGTAGAAAGTCCCCATTGAGATAAATAAGCAGGAGAGGCTTGAGAGTGTCTGTGTAGGGCTGGGACAGTTCTCAATCACCCATCCTTCCCCTGCAGGCTGTCACATCACAGAGAAGCTCTGGTGAATGAAAACTGGGGTCCATCCTTCAGGATGGGGGTTAACCAGTGATTGGTTCTTCAGAGACCTCTACCGCTTAGGGGGACATTTGATCAAGGGAACTGGACCGAATCTAGTTCAAAATCGACTACCGCACCACAAACAGGTAGATCTGACGTCCCGCGGGGTCGCAGTGGTGCCCGGCCCTCAGGCTCCATGCAGGTGCCTCTCCCCGCGGTGCTGCAGAGCCGGAGGATCATTACCTTTGCAGTGGCTGTTAATCAAAGCCCTGTGTGCTGTGTGGGATATGCAGTGGGCAGCAGAGCGGCCCAGTGGAGCTTGTCATCGCTAATGAGATTACACTCCCCTAATCTCACAGCAAATCGGATTGTCATGCTGAGCGCATTTATCGCGGGCCAGAGCGAGAAGGGAGGCAGCGCAGAGCTGGGCTCTGCGGCACAGGGAATCCGCTTATTTGTAGGTGGATTCTGAAACCAGAGGGGAGGAGGCTGCCGGATTTGCCCAGGACTCCCAGGACAGGGAGTGAGTGTCACTGTGCGGGAGCGGGGAAGGAAGCCCGTCTGCAGGCGCGCACCTCTGGCAGGGGAAGGATGCGGCTCTTGGAACGCTGTCCGGCGTGAACAGCTGGGCTGCTTTCTACAGGGTTGTGCAACTGTTTTGTTCCCAAATAATATAACCAGTATTATGTTTAAATTCATACCAAATCTTGTTTATCTTGCTTCAGCTTCGCAGAGAAATCATGTGTGAAATTTTACCGGGGTCTGAGGATCACCGGCTGCAGCTGCAGCTCTCGCCGCCTCCCGCTCGTCCTCCCAGGCAGGTCGGGGGCTCTTCCAGCCCTCCAGTCCCACACGGGGTTTGCTCCAGTTTGGGCAAACGGACTCTTGGCTGATCACAGTTTGTGATGCCTCAATAAATGGTGCAATCCCGGAGCAGATTCCTCGTGATGAAACCCTGTCGCCTGACCTACGCCAGCACAGAGCGAGGAGACGAACCAAAGTCGGGATGAAGGACCTCTCTGACAAGACCTAGCAGGAGTATCCAGTGCCCAAGCTACAGAACATCCCTCAGCCTAGAGGAGACTTTTATTCTCTTTATAAGCCTAACGCAACAAACACATCTACCACTGACAAAACAGCCACATTTCTTTTTGATGCTCATCAGAAACATGGTAAAATATCAAGGTCCAGCTTTGGATGAAGAGAAGAGGGTTTATATAAACTCTGGGCTCCTGCTGCAGCCAAACCCATGGCCCTGGTAAATGCAAGTACAAACCCAGTGTCTGTGGCATCACTGGGCGGTGTGAGCAGCATCCCTGCGTGTGCTGGGCAGCAACTGCATGGGAAGTCACATGTTTTTGCAACTGCGTTTTGGGAGCCTGAGCCCAACTGTTCAGCTACATATTTGGGACAAAGTTGCAATAACCAGAGAGGCTTTTGAACTTGGGAACAATAGGAGCTATTTTCAATGGGTGAATAATGTTGAAAATCTGTCCCTTAATGTCAGCTCGCAGAATCATCATTTCTTCCCAGTAAATAATATAAAAGTTTTAATTTTTTTCTCAATGGATTTCAGTGCAACATTTACTTTGAGACTGTTTATTCCTCATCCAAGAATAGCAGGGAGACACGCTGAAAAAGAAGATGATCCTTATCATTTTAAATAGAGCAATTCCAATATTTCTTTTAAACATCTCACTGTAGTTCTGTGTATTTAAATGCATCTCATAAAAACAATTTTAGAAAATAACTTATTTTCCTGATTTACATTGCATGCCTTTGATGAAGAAACATAAAACTGAAACTCATAGACATTGTTACCATTTGTGTAAAGGAAAAAAATTCAAAAATAGTTTCCTGTGCAAAAATGAAGCATGTCCAAAGTAATGCACTTCAGGAGGCTGTTTTGATGTTTAAAGGAAAAGAAACATTCTTCACCTTATTCATGGTAATAATTTATAAATGCTCATTGAAGGCTTAAATATTGTAGGAGATACATATTTTGACTGACATAGTATTTTGACACTACTAAAAAAACTCTCTGAATAAATATATTTTAGAAATCCAACCTGGAATGAAAACTAATTTTGAAATATTGGAATCTCTCCAATTTCCAAGTAGGTCTCCTCATTATTCAGTAGAAGTATCTCTTCTTAATTAAAAGAATACTTACAGGCATTTTTCATAGCCTGGCAGCAGTGTGCTGGGCAAATAATTAATCTTGCATTGTCTTTCTGGCAGCGTAGCCCTTTCCTGCAACACTACTTGGGCAGAAGTTTATCCCTGTATGAACTAGGAACAGGCTCTGCTAAAATAAAGTTCTGATGCAGATATGTTACAAGGACTGAGATTTTATAGCCACAAAAGAAGCTTTGCACAACAATTAAAAAATAGAAGTTTATCTAATCCTGTGTTTCATGAACACGGATCTCATGTCAATTCAGAGGTACCCTCCTGCTCATTTCAGGCTCTGTGCTTGCAGTATTTGTTTTTTTGCTTCTTGTTGTACACACTTAAACATCTGTTTTCCATTACTGACCCTCTGAAACACAACTTGCCACTGTAGCACAGACAAAAGCATTGAGGATGGCCATGAAATCCCAGCTTTCGTTTAGAGCAGAGTTGCCAGATAAGATTATTTAAACTGATAAAACCCCAAACAATCTCAGGGTCACTGACGTTGCTGTCCTGGCCCACTTCTCTTTATAAGATCGTTTTGGCCAAGGGGCTTCGACTGATCTTGCTGGTGTTGCTTGTAACCTCCTGCCCAGTGATGATTTCATCTGCTCCTCGACACCATTCTTCTGTGATTAGAAATGGTCCTCTGACAACATGTCTGAAACAGAGGGGTGGGCAGGGCTTCTGTGTCACACAGAGAGGTGGGCAGGGTTTGCTGGTGCAATTAGACGAGTGATCAGCACACAGCGTGCTGCTCCATCTGTGCTGCACCCTCTGACACCAGCGTGGAAGGTACAACAGGAGCGTCTTCACAGTGTGACCCCGTGCACCACCCGAACCTGCTGGTGACAAGAGACAGAGACATTATTGTCACTGATATGAGGGGTAGTGAGGAGGTGGCAGCAAGGAAATCAGCCGTGTCCTCTGGTGCTGCACTTTGAGGGGGTTGGAAATCCTGTTAAGTCAAAGCAAAAGGCAAGGATGGTGATGCTGGCTCTGCTGCAGTGCTCATCCCTTTAGGGGATAGCAAAGCAGAGCTGGAGCAAACTGCATTTTCCCCAAGCTGATGATAGCAGCTGCTTCCCAAAGCTCAGCTTCTGGATGGATGCAGTCCTTGTAAACCACCTGCTGTCCCTGGCTGGGGCTCACGGCACCTCTGACAGCCGTGCACAGAGCAATTTCCTGCCAGATTTCCACTGCCACAAGAGAAGGTTATAAATGATGCCCAGATAGCTGCTCCTCTGCACTAAGTGATGCTGTGACTCTACACGGTCCTATTTTGGGCCAGCAGTTTCTCATGCTTTGTAGCCCAAATGCTTCCCCTGCCTGTTCCAGCAATCACTTCCCCTCTGACAGGACAGGGGCAGAATCCAGTGAGCAGTTTTCACCTCCCCTCTCATGACACTGATACACTGGCAAGCAGAGATAAGGTCCCTTGAGTTTAAACTTGAACAGAACTGACTGAATGTGGCTGACTCTCACCATGAGTTCAAGAACATGGAAATTTTTAATGCATGTTTTGATATGTCCTGGGATAGTCTATGACCTTTTGAGTCCTTTTTTATCCAAAGCAAACTTCAGAACATAATCCTGGCAGATTTCTTGGAACTGTGACGCTGACTGATTCTACAGATATCCCAAGTGATGCTCTGAGAGGAACGAAAATATTTTCAAATTACCCCCCATTTGCCAAGGGGTGAAAGTGAACAGTAAATGCTGAGTGCTTATTGCATGGGAAGCTGTCAGAGTAATCCATTTGTATGTCTGTATTGTATGTCCCAGTCTCAAAGAAATTCCTTGCATATTTCCGTAAAATTTTAATATTGCCCGCTCCTCGGAAAACAAGATGTTTCACAGCCTTTCATAGGCTTTTCACAGCATTTGGGGGTAAGAAGTTCAGCTCTTTCTCAGAGTTGCACAGTTTATCTGAATTTGTCTGTTTTATCAGCATCCAGAGCGTGCACCCAGGGTGTCCCAAGGCACATCACAACCAGCTGCCCCTACACAACTTTGTTCCCATGGCCAGAGCTCCATCCAAATTATGTCTTTCATTGGAGCAAAGCTACCTCAAAAATGTGATGGCATTTGAGTTGGATTCAGCCATGGCTGAGAAGGCTTTGCTCAAGGACACGAAGACAAGAAGTTATACTTTCAAAAACTGAGGTGCTCACTGTGCATGCAAAGCATGATGAGTTTCTCATTACTGTCTTGTTGTAAAAGTGAATAATTATTTTCCCTCCCAAGCTGTGACCTATCTAAACTCCCTGAGGAATTCCTCCTGCAACATTCCGATGGAACAGAGCAGACTTGGTAAAGAGCCTCCAACAAGACATGTTTAACATGGGATATCCTTGCTCCCCTGAACCAGGAACAGAAGTTCTTTCACCCCTGAATGGGTAAACATTCTGTTGTGTCTGCATCTAACCCTACTGATGGCCACGAGAAGATCATTCAAGGTTCCTGTAATGCCAAGTACCCATTTAACATGCTCCATTCTAAATACAACCTCTTCAGAATCTCTGCAAACACCAGGCAAATGGGTCACAGCTGAAAAGTCTGTCTCACAGAGATTAGACATAAATGCTTGTCTGTGTGTAGGCACAGCTCAGCACCTTTCTCATAGATTGTGGTTTCTGGAGTGTTTAAAGGATTTTCCTAGACACCTGCTAGCTAATAGTTTGGGTTGGATGAACCTTTGTTTAGCTGCTCCCTTCATCATTGCTAAGGGAAGCTCATGGGTATTTGCCACAAAGAGGAAGAAGAGAGGACAATGACCTAAAACAAGACACATAAACACAGTGACATCTGTCAGAAGATGTTGTTTTAGGAAACACAATATTTGTGTGTTAGTTTACTTCAAAATCACTTTGTTTAGCTGCCAAGTGGACGTTGCATGAGGAACCTTCTTTCCGAACATCGTGTATATGCCATCAGCCCCCATTTTTTCCTACTCCAGATGAGCTTGTTGCACGTGATTTCTGAGCAGAAGGAGTGGTTGAACCTCTCTATCTAACTTGTTCTCTTTCCCATAGTAAAAAACACATGGTCTTGATTCTGGAGAGGACAGCAGCATGTGTGAAAGTCCATCTTTGTTCATCAAAACACTTAAGCTTAAATCTAAGAAAACACTTAAGTGCTTTGATAAAAAGGGAAAATCTGCCCAAGTGGGACCAAAGAGATGCTACAGTTAATTGATTTCCTCTGAGAACAGCCTGTGTTTTCCCCAAAGGGCTAATACTGTAGTTCTTCTATTCAACTCTAAAGCTGTTCCAAAGCTGCAGCAAGTTTGATAGGGTTGGCATTTCTTAGAAGCTATTTATCCACCCATGACCAAAGTATTAAGACTCGCTCTCTGCAGTAAATATGCACAAGTGGACACACACTGGGAAATTCTTTGTCTTGTCCCCTGTTCTGTTGCTGAAGGAAGACACACAGTTTCAATGATGTCTTTGTTATCTGATCAAGCATTCAGTCCAATTTGCAATTTTAATGAAAATCAGACACCTGCACTGCAACTGATCTCCACTCCCAGGATTAACAACTACAAGGAAAAGAAATTCCCCCTTATCGGAAGAACTGAAGCCACTGGTATCCTGTTACCAAAGACCAGGCTGTGATTTCAGATGTTACCCAGAAGAAAGGAACCCTTTATTCCTCCTTGGACAGAGATCTCCTCAGATGGAGAACCAAATCAAAATGACAGCTATGGGTAACATTAGCTTGAACACAGAAGCACAAACTGGGGAGCTCTGGCCACACCAAACCTCTGCAAGCTCCAGAGACAGGCTGTGCTGGCTGGCTCTGAGGCAGCACAAGTATTGCACTGACCAGACAGCTCTTTCATAAACATAATTTTCCCAGAATTATTACCAGCACATGCATCTTTTGGTGTTAATTCAACTTTTTTCCCCCTTTTTAAATCAGGCTTGTTTTTAATCTGTCTTGGACATGAAAATGTTAAAACCTGTAGCACTGAGCAAACCCCCAAAATGAATTTGGAAGGGGATTTGGAAATGGGACAGGTGCCTTGGCTGCAGTGCCACCCAGGAGAGGTCCCCCAGCACATCACCATGTCACAGCTGAGGCTGAGTGATGCCCAGGAGGGAGCACAGCCAGCCACTGCACATGTGGCATTCAAACATCAGGGGCAAAAGACCAGCTCAACACATGCCTGGTACCTGTTTGCAAAGCCCCAGCTCCAGTTAAAACAGGAGAAAGATATGGTGTATGCAAGAAATGGGAAATCAGGTAACAGACTGCAACAGAGTGTATCCTCCACTCCAAGATGTGAAGAAACCCAGTTCCTCAGCATTTCAGCCAATGTTTACTGAAGTGCTTTCCAAAATGTTTCCTGATTTCTTCTCTTGCCTGAAGCCCATCTCTTTCCATCATTTGGGTTGTTTGTGTTTGTTGGTGCTCTTCATGTAGGGGGAGGAGGAGAAGAGAAGGAAAGGAGGAAATGAAAATACTAGTGAGCATCTTCAATGAGTTGATAAACTTCAAAGACTACCCCAAATCAAGCACTTCTAATAAAATCAGCTTTTTTTTTTTCCCCCACAGGCTTTGGTGTTAAAAGTAATTTGTTTCAATGGAACACCTCTCCATGCTGAAGATGTTCAGGTAGCTCTGATGAGACCAGGGAAGTTTCATGTGCCAGAGCTCCTGGGATCTTCCTTGTCCTGAAAAGAAAATTTTTTCTGCAATAGGACAAGAAAAAACAGCCTCAAGTTGCACCAGGGGAGGTTAAATGGGATTTTAAGAAAATATTCTTCACTGAAAGGGCGGTGAGCATTGGCTCAGGCTGCCCAGGGCAGTGGTGGAGTCATCATCCTTGAAGGGATTTAAAAGACATATAGATGTGGCACTTGGAGACGTGGTTTAGTGGTGATTTGTGGGGGACAGTTGGACTTGATGATCTTGGAGGTCTTTTCCAACCTGAACGATTCTCTGATTCCATGACCTATTGCATAGTTTGTCCTCTTCCTTAGCATGAGCTCCCTCTTTTGCCCTTCATAAGGTAAGTCAGGCAGCTCCAAAGAAAGGGCTCGTCAAATTGTTTCAAGCCGTGCCTCTCTTCCTGTCCTAGAGCAAGGCAAACAATTTGGAGACCCCAGGTCAGTGAAGCCTCGCATGTATTGCTGAATTGAGCTCTTTATGTGCCTGAGCTTATGTTTCAGAGAGGCAACGATGCTTTTTATAGCAAGACTATTTTCTATTCAAGTCTGAGCTGGGCTCTGCTTTCCTAATAAGGATTCTTCACCCCATTTTGCAAAGGAAATTGCATTATTTTGAAACTACATTTAGCCGCCCCAGCCTCACAAGATGTTCTTGAAAACACTGTGCGCTTGAACCTACCACCCATGAAATAACAGAGGGAGCTTTTTCCCCAGGCTGTTTCTCTTTCAGTGTGGTTTAGGGACAGCCTCTTTACCATACAGTGGATCATGTCCTGTGGTAACACACCCAAGCCCAGTGGGCTGGTGCTGCTGCTGAGGACAGGCACATTCATTTCCGATGTGATTCAGTGCTCATATAAGTTGATGCAAAAATTTTCCTCTTGATTCCAGGAAAGCTGGCATTTGGACATAGCTGTGCAAGTACTGCAGCAGTTATAGCACCAAGCAGCTCCTTAAGGACCTGTTTTAATCTTCTGCAAGTCCCACTGTCCCTTTGCATGTTGGTTAAAGAGCAGTTGGGGAAGGATAGCCAGGAATATGGGACATTACCAGGCAACTAAGAGATGGTGTTTGCAAACACCCTCCACAGGTGGGGTTATATGACTTAGTGCTGAAAACTCGATGTTTGAATTGTGTCTTGTGATTACCCCCTGAGCAAAGTCTATACTGCACAATAGTCCTAAGAGGGGTCCTGGACACAGTGCAGATGTGTTGGCTGTTTATCCAGTGAGGAGCTGTTCTAGCACTGTTACACTTCCTGACACTGAAGCCTGATTTTTGAGAGCTTCCAGGAGGATTTGTTCCTGGGATGTGGTGCAGAAGTTCCTATTTCAGTTGTCTGTGCCTAACTGATTTCAATGCCCAAAGTTCACCCAGTAATAAAGGAGTCTTAGGAAAATTTTATGCAAAAACAGTTATGAGCTATTGTAGGGGGGATAGTGGGAGTACTGTAGGTAGATAGTGAGGGGATGTCACAGGGCTGAACACAGCTCCTGGGAATCTCCCTCTGCTCTGGGAAGGACCAAAGCCCATCTAAGACCTGTGCACGTGTCCTGGGCACCATCCCTGCTCACTTGTCACTGGATGTGCTCAGCATGTCCCTGCAGGCACAGCATGACCATCTGGGCATCTTCTCTCCACCAGATCCTCTAGGGACCATCACAGTCCAAAAACAAATCAGCAGCTACAGCTCTGCCTCCATCCAAGGCTTTTAGCAGTTGTGCTGTAACAGTCGGGAGGGAAAATTTAAAGCTTTGTTTTTATCTTCCTCTCCCGGTGCTTCTTTTTTTCTTTCCTTTTGTTTTTTAAGCAGGCAAACATCTGCAGAGCACTTTGAAATAACCATAGCAATGACATGAGGACAATTGGCAGGCACTCTCTGTGCTCCTCAGCTGTGCTTTGATTCACCAGCCCAACGAGGAGGGACCTCTCCACACTGAGACCTTGCCCTGGGGTCAGAGATAGAGCACACGAGAACTTTTATTGGAGCAGAACAGGGGGAATGCAGATATCAGGGGATTTTCAATGGAAATCACAGGTGTTTCTTCCCTGCCTCCTCCCTGTGAGAGGCCCCTCTATGTTCTGTTACGATTTGTTTTTCTGGCAGCCAGCGTGCTCTATTTTTCTTGCCTGTGTTTTTATGACTTATGTTTGGTTTCTGCTAAAACAACAGAAAACAGCACAGGGCTGGATTTTGGGGTTTTTTTGAGCGGGTTGTTGGGGTTTTTTGTCTTTTCCTTTTAGGAAACTATGCAAAGGGTCATTTGGAAGCCCTGATTCCAGTAAAACTTTGCAGAAGGATTGATGGAGGTTTCGGATCAGCTGAAGGTCACAGGTCAAATGGTTTACCCCCCAGGCGGGTGAGAAGATGAGATTAGCAGCCACAGAGCCACGGCTGAGCCGTGAAAGAGGACACAGGGCTCCACAGGACACACTCAGCAGCAGGAGGAAGACAGGCTTTTAACAG
Source organism: Calyptomena viridis (assembly GCA_013390005.1). Taxonomy (NCBI): domain Eukaryota; kingdom Metazoa; phylum Chordata; class Aves; order Passeriformes; family Eurylaimidae; genus Calyptomena; species Calyptomena viridis. Next base: position 336,750 of record WEIV01012179.1, read on the forward strand.
TGGGCTTGCAAACAACTGTTTAAAAATGTCTCACTAAAGAGCTTTTCTTCCACCCCATCTCAGCAGAGAAAGTGAACTGCAGCTGGCCAAAAGTGAGGACTTGGAATGAAGCAGACACGTATTCACACAAGAGCAGGGGAAGAAATATCTCATTTTTTAATAGGAAGAGATTTTTTCATTTTGGTGGAGGACTAAGGATTTTTAAAAATATCTGATGCTGTGCTTAAAAGCAGAATCAATTGATATTCAGTGCAGGCCTCGGCCAAAAATCAAGCAGGGAGTAAGAGCAAGTTACAATAAATCTTTAGAGGAGTTGCTTTCAAAGGTATCTATGCTTTGCTCTAGGCATGAAGTATTGGTGTTGGTAAAATGCATTATCCACATACTTCCATCTACCCAGTGAAGGATTTTAGCTGTTTCAGAGAAAAAAATCAGTGGCATATGGTCTGCATGAAGCATAAACATGACTTGTTCTTTCAGCTCATTTTGGCACAGGGGAAAACTTAGCTGGAGCAAGACAGAGCCTTCTCCTATTTTCCTACTCTCCTTACCAAGAACTTTATTCAGAACACTACTGTCATCATCATCCCATCTTCCCAGGACCTAAAATCTGCTGTTCTGAATGCAGGAGCCTCTTGCTTTTCCTCACTAAAGACAAGGATAAAGATTAAAAAAACAAAACCAAAACAACCCAACGGGTATTACTCCCTGAGAAACACATGTAATTCCTTTGCATCTTTCATTATCATCATCAGTAAGGTTGGAAAAGACCCTTAAGACCATGGAGTCCAACTGTTAACCCAGCACTGCCAAGCCCACCACTGAACTGTGTCCCTAAGCACCACATCTACAGGTATTTTAAATACCTCCAGGGACTTCTAACGCATCAGATTGCCCCCCACCCCTATTGCTGTCAGGAGGAGAAGACTCCAGGCACTCCAGCAGGGCTGAGGACCCAGCTCATGTTGCACATTCAATATTCACAGGAGCAATTGCTGCCAGCAGTGTGTCACCAGCCCCTGAGCCCTGGGAAGACAGGAGGTAACGAGCACCCCTCACTTTCAGGGGTAACCCTACCTGTGAGGCAGCTTCCAGGGGGAGGAGGAGAGTGGAAAGTCTGGAAACAGAATATGGAAAGGAAAAATTCAAGGCCTCCGTGTTACATGAGCTCATGAAGGCGAACTGCAAAGCTCTGTAAGCAAATCCAACAGCACTTGGTGGAATGAACAGGCATCCTTGCTCTGCCTGTACAAAGGGTTTGCAAAGGATTAATAGTTTGGCTACTTGAAATCTTGCAGAGTCAACAAACCCTATTCCTGCAGTCCCTGAGATGGAAGGAAACATGTTATCCACCTGCCCAGCTGAGAACTGTGTTTGCATGCTGGCCACAGCACTTACATAGCTGGGAGGTATTGCAGGGGGTTGGGTCCCCAAAGAAGAAAAAGAGTCAAGGCTGCCTTTTTTCTCTACACAAGAAGTGATTTATTTAAAGCCAAAAGGTATGAAGGATTATCTTTTGAACCTGCCAAACTGGCTGCAAGCATCCTGAAGAGCAGATTTTATTGTTATTATTGTGCATTATTTTATTTTTAAAAGAATGAAAGAAGCATTAGAAGCAGAGAGATGAAAACTGGCTCTCCCTTGACATATTTATTCCCCAGATTAAGTGTGTGTAACTTTATGCTATATACACAACCCTACAGATAACAGAGGTGTTAGCTGTAGGACATTGCAACATCCGGGATGTGATTTACATCCCTCCCCACATCTCCACTCTCAAACACATGTGGTTCATCATATTCTTTGCCATTGCTGGACTTTGGCAGGCCCCAGCATCACCCAGGTCACTGGCTTCTTGAGGGGCTGTTTGTCAAGAGCCACTTTTGCTCTGTTTACCCAGGTATTATTCAGCTTTGTACCAAGACAAGCTGGTTCATGCCAGTTCTGTTCCACGTATTGTTTATTCTCTGGTGTTTTGACCTTAGAGTTCATCTATGAAATGTGTCCAACCAGCACTTCTAGAAGTTGCTGTGGGGCTGTAGAGATGAGGACAGGGACAGGACAGGGACAGGACAGGGACAGGGACAGGACAGGACAGGATAGGATAGGATAGGATAGGATAGGATAGGATAGGATAGGATAGGATAGGATAGGATAGGGTAGGGTAGGGTAGGGTAGGGTAGGGTAGGATAGGATAAGAACTGGTATTGCATGACATCAGTTAGAGCAAGCTGAATTTGACATTTCTATTATTGATGTTTGCAAATATAATACACAGTAGAGACATCACTCCTCTATCTCTAAATATCATAGCAGAGAGTCAATCCCAGCTTTGGCATCCTTGTTGCCAATCCACTGAAGATAAGGGTGGGATACCTCAGGAAGGTATTTCTTTTTTCCTTGTTTTACATTTAGTGATCAGAGATTTTATCCCAAGGGGAAAACCTGCCCTTTTCTCATGCCAGCCAAGTACAAGTTCAAGGACAACTAAAGCAGCACAGCAGGTAACAGTTGGAGCCCAACTCCTCTGCCCTCATGGAACATGACTCTGGAAGAGTATCTCAGGATGCTGGTGGTGCACCACCAAACCCAACCTGCCAATGTGAAAATGTCTGCTCCATAAAGACCTCCAAGGAGTGACTCCAGCCACTTGCCAACAGACATTTTACAAGCCCAGCTTCAGAGGCTGAATATTCAAAGCTTTCTGAAAACCAAGACCTTTAGAAGTTTCTTTAGCTGGACACTCAATAGCTGAGGCATCCCAACTCCCTGGCTATTTCTGAACATCTTGGCACACAGTGCTGAGCATAGGAAATGTGTGAGATTAACGACTTCAGCTCACACATCGAGCAGGATATGAAGGGCTACATGCGCTATGTGCACAATATGTCCCTTTTGCCAGTGTCAATCAAATTTTAAAGCACAAAAAAGACGTTGTACCCACTCAGAGATCAAACATTTCACTTCACTGGGTCAAAATATAAGGGAAATATCCTCTTGCTTCCTGCCCCTGTATGACCTGGAGAATACAATTATCTAATACTAAAAATAAAATTAAGTAGACCAGCAAGCTTACAAGCTAAAAACTCAGAGGGAACTTCTCAGTGAACTTCTCATGTTTTTTGTTGCCCGAGAGAAGACTGAGGTTTTCCAAAGGTGTATCCAAGGATCTCGCACAAACACGCTCTGCTGCACTAGACATTCCTTATCAGCCTCGGACTGCGAAGGCTGCGATAGGAAATGTGCCATTCATTCACAGCGCGGCTGCTGGGGAGCTGAGGCGTATCTCGAGCGTGTTATCACACGCTTTGTATTGTCTACTCCATCCTGAGAAAGAAACACTGTAATCAGCCCGGCATTTTCTCCTTCTGGAAATCACCAGCTCCTTTCTGTGCTTTTTGCCTCGCGTTGATTAAACACCTTCTTGTTGAAACAGTAACTAGACAACCACAATACCAGCAAAAAAAAAAGACTTTGAAACTCGCTATCAGCTGCCCGGATTCCTGTTCTCTTTCATATGAGAAGGGTTATTTTGTATGCATGGGCAGGGAATATGTGGGGAAGGACTAGAAGAACAAATTTTGCTTCTTGGTTTGATAGTGTTCACCTCCTAGTGCTATGCTGTACAAGTGGATTTGATGTTATTCCTGTGGGCTGGGATAGTGCTCCCATGCAAGACCTCTAAGAAAGGATCCCCTCTGCTGCTGAACTCAGAGAGGCTTCTTTTGTTATTACATACTTGAAATATTGAGGCCAAAAAGTTGAAATCTGAAACCACCTAGAAATTCTGGGAAATTTACAGTTCACTAATTGAAAACAAGATATCTGACTGGTTTTTTTTTTTTTTCCAGCAGAACCTTTCCATTTTTCTCTGGTAAAGGGTTTTCCCTTGAACCAGCCACACTATCCATCTAGATCTGCTAATTCTGATAAATTGCAACTTTCCAAATACTTACAACTGTATTTCCCAGCGTGGGATACTTTTGCTGTGTCCTTTTACGTTAGCTAAAGTGTAAGAGGTTATTTTCTAGTAGGAAGGAGAACTCTGTCATTAAAAATGTACACACACAAGCCACTGAGGCGGTGTACATGTAAGAGAAACATTTATCTAATCACACCAATATCAGCTCAGTGTGACATTGCCTCCCAGAAGGGGAAAAAATTACACTAATGTTAACATTGCAGTAAGATAAAGGGGGTTTTTAATGTAATTGTGCCTTTCAATTAGCTTCTAGAAATTATGCTTCTAGGCTGCTCCTTTTCTATAATTGTTCTTTCCTTAAAGGCAGTTTTTAACTTTTCACCTCACTAAAATTTAGTGGAGGAAAACCAAAACTGCTCTTCTTTTCATTTAACCAGTAAGCATCTAGATCTCAGGCTGCTTCTGGGAATATCCAAGAAAAAAATGCTGTTCTTAACATTCTGTCTATAGGGGAAACTACACATTCTGTGGATAACAAAATATTCCTTGTATTACAATTCCTATCAGCAGGAAGAAAAGAAATAATACATTCCAGAGGTTATTTTAATTTCAGAAAACCCATAGAAAAATTCCAACTGCATGGGGAAAATCCTTAAAACTTTTTTTTGCCTATGTCTGTATTAATAAGCAAGTTGAGCACTTTCTCTCCTTCCCAGGCAAATACTGATTGAGCTTCAGGATGCTGCACTAGTTTTGTGTCAGCTGCAGCTCCCTGACAAAGGACTCTTAGTTTGGTGGCATACAGGGACCTTGTGAGATTGCAGGGCAGTGACATGCAGAAAACAGGCTAGGTACAGAAATCCTCCCATGAAAATGAAAAGGCAATCCCAGCAGTCTTCCCCAGATGTTGTTCAACTCCATGAGAACATTCAATTTTCCTGATAAGCAGAGATCCCAAAACCACGTCCTCCCAGACTTCACCTCAGCTGTGGTTTGGACCTCTCCTTTGTTCAGCACTCATCTTTCTTAAATCATTGCTCTTGCCAGCTGAAGGTTTTCACCATAGTTACAACAGCACTCACCCTGGTATTCTTTAAATCTAAAGTTCAGGATGACCATATATAGCTTGGGCATTGTCATATATTAAATATATTCAAACGAAAAGTCAAAATGGCCCATTGCTCCACTCAGTGTTTCACCCGCTGCTGAAAAATAGCAAATAACAAACCATTTCTTGATTAAAAACTTAGTAGCAGGCACTATAAATCCTTAAAAAATTTACCTTATACCAGACCTCAGCTGAAACTACTCATCAAATTCCACTCATATTTCAGGAAAATAGTTCCCTAAACTTTGCCTGGAAGGACACCCACTGGATGCTGAGCAGGGGGATGGAGCTGACTGCTACACACACACAGACATCCAGGGAAGATTTAAGAGCCACCTTCTGCTGCAGCTGTTTTCATAATTTAGACCCAATGTTCTCACTCATTGCACGTAGTCATATCAGTCAGAATTACAGGCATGAGGAGGACCTAAAGATGAGTTCAAACCTAAGCCCTCCTCATCCATCTTAGTCATTTTACAGGATTACAGCAGGAGTTTGTCCTTAGAAGTGCACAAACAAGCCTTTCCTCAGTCAAACCAGAGCTTTAATTTATTGCAATTCAGCCACTTTGGACAAGATGACAGTGTGATGACAGCAAGCCTGTACCATCAGTCTTTCTGGAAGCACCATGACCATAACTTCTTTGATGTCTCATTAAATTCAAAGTTTCTAGAGAACCCATTGAAGTAGCATTAAAAAAAGGAGATGAAAGTTTAGGCCAGTAGGAATGATCCAACTCTGAATTCAAGGGATCTTGTTCTCTGCATACTGTAATTTGCCTGTCCTGAGACCATTCCTAAGCAGATTTTGCATCAGTTCTTACATTCTTAATCAAAATAAACACCCACTTTATAGTGAACACTTACCAAATTATCTAGCATTTCTCAAATTTTGACCCGGCACAGGCTGTAGGTGGGGGGTAACTACTGTGCAGAAATTTAAGCTCACTAACAAGAAACCTCACAGTAAAATGATCCCTTTGATCCAATGCTTAAGATCAATCCCCAATATTACTGATAAGCTTAGATATTGTTTTGAGAGAGAGAAAACAAATAATACCACAAGAAGAGATGGAGAACAAGAAAGTCTTAGGCATAAGAGCACAGCTATCCCTGGTCTGATCCATTACCGTTTAAAATTGCTGTGTTTTTCTGGGAAATACTGACCCTTAAGACATCAATATAAGAATGAATTCCCTGTTCCATTTCTATACATGGGCTCTCTCCTCTTGAACCTTTGTCACAAACCATGATGTCTTCTTCTTTTGCAAGAGGTTCCAAATGCAATCTTTAGTGGGCTTTTTTGGGTTTGGGTTTCTTCCTATTTGTCCACATTAGAAACAGCTTTAACATGTCCTTTACAAATATATAACAGACCTTTACAAATATATTGACTATAATTCAGGTTTAATTGCCAGTGATTAGAGATGAGTCATTGCTGGAGCGTTTGCTTTGGTGCAGTTTCCCAATTCTCTGCTGAGGAATATACGAGGTGGCTGTAGCTGAGCACTGCTCTGGAAATCCTGCCCTGGCTCAGGCAGGAGAAGCCAGTGTACAAGCCTGGGCCCCATTTCTTTCTCAGATCACATCTAACAGCAGGTTGCATTGTTGCTGCATATCCTAATTACTTCTGCAGGTGTCCCAGGTACTCCTGGCCCGGAAGGATGTGTCAATTCCCTGCAGTGACTCCTCTTCCTTCTGTAAAAGCAGGTATTGTGCAGAAGCCAAAGCTCTGTGGCTGGATTTCCAAAAGCACTCTTTTGATAACTTTGTCCTACTGATAGCCCAGTGAACTGCTGAAACATCAACCTCCAGACCTAGCAAACTGAATGGGAGGTGATTTTAATGTGGGAAAATTCACAGCTCCTCCATCCCCATCAGAGACTCAGCTCTGCTCCTTATTTTATTCACTGCAGAGGGAGTGGAAGGGACTAAATCCCTAATTTAACACACCAGCATTAGCTGACCATGTGGAATGGGGCATGTCATGGTCTTGCAAGATGTGTATGCCATGCTGCCAAGAAAAATCCTCATCAAGGGCAGTATCACATCCTGCTGTTTTTACAGCTGTCAATTTTTTTCTGCCTAAAATGGAAGCAAACCTTTGCAGACAAACTCATCCCTGGTGTAAGTACACTGAAGCCAAGTCCAGTATCGATAAATCAGTGCCATCATCAGGAAAGCAGTTGCACGGTTGTTTTTATCTGCTATTATCTGTAAGTTTAATTGGAGTACAAAAAGTAAGTAAATTTTTAATGACAGCTGCATTCCCCATCACAGCCTGTTGTATGACCTTCAGATATTGAAAACAAATGAATAATTGAAAACAAAGCTTCGATCATGCAACTTTTAGGTGTTTTTGAAGCTTGCCTAAGAGACCTCAAAAGACTCCTTGCTCCTACCAGAAAGCAAATACTTCAATCAATTCTGATTTTAACCATTTCTCTTTTAAAAGTAATTAAAATCTATTTCTGTGCTTCTCTAATGTGGGGGGAAAATCTATATAGAAGCTAAATTCTGCTGGTTTTCATGTGGCTTTAAGTCAAATAAATTGCTGCAAATTTACACTAAGAATCCACTGTCTTTATGTTGGAGGATTTCAGCTTCAGTACTCATAAAATCAATCCAAATTTCATGTAGAAACACTGGGTTTTCTTGCAGAAAGAGGAGAAATTAATTTTTCCATAAATAAATTAGACAGGTCAGAGGTTCTGAACCATTTCTGACCATTTTAGCTGATAGTGTCTGTGTCTCTCCCAGGGTGGCTCAGGCTGCCCCAGGAATGAAGCTTCAGCAGGAGCATCAGGGCCACCCAGGGAGAAACCCAGAGACGTGGTGACAGTCAGGAGACACCACACACACCCTTTCCTGAGCACTGTATGTGGAAACAAAACTAACACCCAGCTCAGAGCAGTGTGTCAGTGGAAAAGACAGGCAAAAAATACCAGCCTTGTCTCCAGTGACCACGGGGATGGGGCAGAGCACCAGCCCAGCAGCCAGTGCCACAACCTTCCTCCATCACATGCCAAGCCATCACACCTGGCAAAGTGATGCCTTGTCTTATTACAACACCAACTGTGAGCTCAGACACTTTTTGTTCAGGGATACAGGGTGTAGGAGCAACAAGTTTGCCCTTGAGTTGTTCCATGCCCTTGCAGGAAAAGGGACAAGTGAGCAGGAAGTTTATCACCTATATGCATCAAACCCCCCCCACCACCTCTATAGAAACCCTCCTTGGCTTTTGCTGTGGCTCTGAGTCTCACCCCAATGTGGAGGGGTCTGGTGCTGGCTCATCCCAGCTCTCAGCTGCTCCCCAGCTGCTGCCCAAGAGGTTGGGGCACATTTTCCAGTGGTGGGGCTGAGCTGGTACAAAATGCTGCACGTTGCAGCCAGGCCCAGGGCACTCACCAGTGTTCTAGAAGAAGCCTCTGAGATTTCCTTAGTTGGAAGAAAAAACATTCTCTGAATTCTCTGCTTGGGCTTTTGTTTTGTCTTAAAGGAAAATAGCAGGGGGCAGGGAGGGAGAGTCTCCTGTCCCAGCTGCTGGGCAGGAGAGAAGTTACTCCAGGCATTGCAAATTTCTACCTGTGCATGAAGCACAGAGTGACAGGGAAATGCTGCCTTCAGCAAAATCTGGACCTGGTGACAGACAACCGACCAGGAGCACGGGCTGCTGACAGCAGCATGTTCATGTGCTTTAATACAAGTGCAGTTGCTTGTTGCAGATAAACCCTCGTTAGTTGACACCCATACGCTCCATTCAGTGCTCGCAGGTGTCATCACCCTGGCTGGGCATCACCCCATTCCACTCAGAAGGCCTTACTATTTCTGGAGTTTTTCTGATTTTAAAGGCCTCTTAGAAAGGCTATAACCGGTTGCTCATGCAGGTCAAATCGTTCCCAGTGCTGCACAGCTGGAAGTTGCCCTGGGCAAAGGGCAACTGCAAAGGCTTTTCTGGAAAAGCTGGAGTTTTGTTTTCACTTTCCGTCTTTCAGCTCTGAGGCTTTAGAAGGAAACGTTGCACACAATAATGTGAAATATTTAAAATGTGTATTCTGTTTTATGTTTGCTACGGGGTAGAAATTCAGTGTCATTGAGAAAGTCATTCCTCAGGACAAAACAGTCATTGACTATTAATTTCCCAGTGTGGCAGGAGACATTTTTAGTATTTGTAGCAGATAGGAGCCCTTTTACTAGTGACGGTCTCACATATTTGTTTGTTCCCACTTTATACCAGCAAGTGACAATTCACTATTGAATTAATCATTACCCTTGGCAAGGAGATATGGGCTTTACTGGGAAAAGTGTAAAACTGATAGGGGAGGTTTCTTTAAAGTTTAGTAGATTTTAAACTGAATATTAAATGAAATAAACAACTTGTGCTCCAGTTATTAGAATGAAATATATTCTCCTTTTTCTCTACCTAGAGCTCTTTCTGAAGGAAAATTATCTTTGTTTAATTAGCTAAATCAAGCAGAATTTATTAAAAAAAGGAAAATGCCGCCGGCAGGATATGAGTGATGAGCTTTTGAAATAAAAAGGAACTGAGCACTATATTCCTAAAATATTTCTGCAAACCTCAGACTGAAACCATATTCATATGCCTTGACCCCGGTCTGAGCAAGGCATCCAGCCCAGATTTCTCGCCTTATCCTGATTTTCATTTTGAATGTGCATTTTACCTTCAAGAAATTAATCTTTTAAATATGAATTGCTTTTCTGAGATGCCTGGCTATGATAAAAGGCTCCAGACACTGCCAGGAATGAGATTACAATGAATATCGGTATTTGTCATGATTTGCTGCCTCTTTGCAGTTTTATGTTTTGAACAGGAATAATCTGGGCCACGCGTATTCAGCACCTGTGGCTTCTGCACTCACAGGCACAGAGAGAAAAAAGGACAAGCTTCATTGTGGAGGTGCCAGGTTGCACCCCCAGCCCATAGCTATGGGAATAGTCATTTCCATCTGTTCAGCAGGAGATGATTCCCTCCTTTGTCAGACTTTGGGGAAACTTGGAATTCCTGATTTCGAGCACAGCTGGCCAAAACACATCCTCCCAGTTTTGAGATTCCAGCCTGGTTTGGATAAAGCACTGCAAAACCAGGCATTGCAATTACAGCTCAGGCAATGGGCAGCTGGCAGCACTGCACTTGGGGGATGCTACACAAGTCCCCACTCACAGACAGAGCCCGAGTGGCACCTGGCACAGTGACACAGCCTCTGGGTCAGAAAGGCTCTGAGTTACAGCTGACTGAAAGTTGGTGAGGCAACTGGGGAATTCTCCTCACCTATCACATCCCCACGCTCCTCCTGTGACCCCAAGGAGGACCCCAACCTAAACAACCCATCACTCTCACCAGCTGCTCCCATGACTTTCAGAATAACCCAGAGTCAAAGCAAACTGTCTTTTGCCTTCAGTAAGAGTTTCTCAGGCCTTGTTGACAAAGATAACCTTTATTTTTTTTTTAAATAGATGTGTAAAACGCTATCAAGTGTCCCTCCTCCCAGCCTGCCTGCTGGTCCCTGTGTGAGTTTGGACAGTCGTGTTTGTACACACTTGGTCTGTTACACATTTGCTGTGATTTCTCTTGATTGAATAAAGCATTAATAAGATAATCAAAACAAATGCCACTCTTTGTCCCTTAAGCATGTCTGGAGCTACATAAATCATTCGACATGACTGCTGGAAAATGGGAATGGTGTAAAACTGTGCACATGGTGCCATATGGCTTGCACGCAGTTTCACGATCAATCAGCATCAAATTAAAAGCAGGAATTATTATTGAAGTTGAAATGAAGTACAGATAGCAAATGTAAGTACTTACAACTTCTGGGTCACGCTTGAGAAAGGAAATGATGCTAAGAGTTATAATTGGTTCTTTTTCAAAGGAGCCTTTAATAAGAGCTCAGAATACTTTTAGAAGGAAAAGAGTCCCATGGCTTATCCCCAAGGAGCAGCAGAAGGCATCAGGCTGAGGGGGTGAAAGCTGTGGGCTGCCTTTCCACACCTGAGCCGTTTTTTCTGGCGCTGCCTCAGTTTCCTAAATCTGTAAAATGAGCTGACATTTCCAGAAGCTTTGAGGCTGGATCAAAGCAAGACATTGGAAGGCACAGACAGACCCTGCACATCACTGCAGAGGGTAAAGCCTCTGAGGACTGAAAGGAGTCTGTAGACATTGAACCTGCCCCTGGCTATGTGTCCTCTTCTCACCAGACACTCCATGCCAGGATGAGACCGAAGGGAGATGCCACAGCAGTGCTATATTGCATTTCTCCTCCTGACTATTCCAGTGAAGGGTGTTGTTTCCATTGCAGTCCCTGCCTTGCATTGTATTGGCATGCTGAGTGTTGATTGCACTAGAGATTTTCCAAGAGATCTCCTTTCCAGCAGATTAGCAGGTCCCTCTCCCCACCCTCCCAGCCCACTCCATGGAGCCAGGCAGCAAGATCCTCTATATCCCACAAGTCCTGGGGCAGTCAGGAGGAGTTTTGGGGTAGGAGGGCTGTGGGACAAAGTCTGGTGCTGTTGCCAATTTAATCCTCTTTCCCTATTGCAGCAGAGCTCACTATGCACCAGGGGTTTCAGCATCCCCAGGTGCCCCATTCTCACTTATTTTATTAAAATTTGAGACATTTTTCTTGTCAGATCAAAATATCTACCAGTGCCTTTGGGCAGAGCCTTAGAAAACCAGGTGTCCTTTGAAAAGCAAGAGAAGCAAGCAGATAAAGCCAACAGCTAGAGATGTGGGGCCCAGTGAACATGGGGATGTTTTCCAGGCTTTGAGGGTGTGAGTCTTTTTGTCCACTATTTCAGATTGGACTAAATGAATTGGGACAAAATGAGGACCAACATTTCACCAAGAAAATTACATTTTCATGCAACTATTTTAAGGGGAGAGTTCTGCCCACAGGCTCGTGTTACACCTCATCAGTGCAAAGATAGGGAGAAATACATATTGACATTTTGAGATAATATGGGGCTTCTGAATTTTATCATCTTACATTTAAAAATGGTAGCTTTGAAGTAGCTTGATTTCCATTGCTGGTTTCCTTTAACCTCGATAATTTCTGTGGCAAAAAAATTACCTCATATAACCAAGCCTTCCACCAAGAGAGTGTCCAGACCTGATTCCAGCCCTAAGGTGGGGAATCACTCCCACTGAACCAGCAAAACCTTCCTGCAGGCACCAAAGCTGCTCAGGAGACTTTGGCTTGTCTGGAATGGTGCCTGGGTAAGTGGAGCTACAGGGGAAAGGAGGCTCCCAATCTCCCTGGTGGACAGTGTCTGCTCGGGTGCTTCCCTCACTGTGAACTGAGGGAGCAACAAAGCAAATGAGATGGCAGTTCTAATTATGGTTGGGAAAAACCTGGAACTTGCTGCTGCTCTCACCAGACTATTTGTTTAATAATAGAAATATTCTCATTAATAAATTAGGTACAACATGCAAGAGCTCCCGCTCTCCTAACCACCTTAAATATCCTTTTATCAACTGTCTGTATTCCACAGAGACATTTTCCAAAAGCATCACAAGCTCCCCTGAAACCCTCCACCCTCTTTGGTCTCTTCACCTGCAGCAACCCCAGCAGGCTTGATCCTTTAAGGATTACAAACCTTCTCATTTTCTGCTTGTTTATGCCTATTTGCTCTGCTGCCAAAAAAATCCTGTTGGGATTTTTTTTCACATTACTATTTTCTGAAGAAACATGAAGTTACCTCGGAGTGCCACATCCCTTCACTTGAGCCATGTTTTGACAGGAACGCCACGGACCCCTTGAATGTCAAGAAAAAGCTTGTCTGACTTTTAAAGTCATATTTCAACAAGTCCTTCAATTGTTCCATCAAACTGGGGGGGAGGAAAGAAAGGTAAAGCAAACAAGGTACACTTTTTCCCTGTCTTTAAAAAAGAAATCCACCCCCCGCCCTCCTCAACCACTGATTCAGGCAAAATGCCAACCTGGGAGTTCAGTGAATTATCACCTTTTAGCAGAGCTGAAGAAAAATGTTTCCCTTTTGTATGGGTAGTCCTGTGAGGACCAGGCACAGCGAAATAGCTCCAGGGTGAGAGAGCCCCCCCAGTGTCCCCACGTGGGGACAAAGCCACCAGGAGACTACAGCTTCTCCTAGCTCCCCATCTGCATCCAAATGTGGCTTGGGATTGTGGGGAGAGAGGGAAGGGAGGGTGTTTTTTAGGTGATAAATGAGTAAATAAGGAATAAAACAAATATTGCCAAGGGACATAAGTCCAAAAAACCCAAAGCAAGCTGGAATGTTATGAAATCCAGGCAGTACATGGGATCTCTTCCTTCACTATTTGCATTCAAACCGGCGCTCAAAAAAGTTCACACCTGTGCTGGGAACCTTGCCTAAAAAAAGCTCAGCCAAATATTTGAAACAAACACATTTTCAGACTTTTCTAACCCCAAGGCATTTTTGCAGGCATTGCCAAGGCTCCAAGTCAAAGCACGGAGAAGAGAACAAACAAAACAACCCTCAGCCAAGCCCGGCTCTCCTGCCTCGTGCAAAGGCCCCCCAGTGGGATGACCACAGCCAGGTTGGGGAGCTGGATTGGGCTGAGGACGTGTTTCCTAAAGAAAAGGCTCCTCCAGCTCCCAGTCCCCCCTTCCACCATGGGAGGTGGAATCTCGGCATCTCCAGGTGGAATGCAAGAGCACCCTGGTTCCAGCAGTCTCTGGAGCTAAAAAGGACCAGATAATGCCATTGCACAACGTTGCCATAAAACATAAAAAACGGGCCCAAAATTATGAGCAGTGAGTTAAGCAAAGCGTGTTGTTCTCAGTGAGGTGTTCTGCTCCCTTTCCCAGCAAGGTTTGACAGTAGCTTAGTAACTCCATGTCACCAAAATATTGCTGGGGTTTCCAACCTGGCAGAGCCCTCGGACTGCATGGAGACCAACTGTGTCAACAAACAAAGCAACCCCTCGGTGCTGCTCTGTTTAGTTAAGTACATCTTCCTGAGAGAAATAGAAAGGTAATTCCTCAGCTATTTATAGAGGAATTTACAGCACCAGTCACCATGAACAGCCCACTTGCCCTTGCCGTGTCCTGTGGGTGCCTGGGCTGTGTTGGAGCCCACCTTGCTCAGTGTGCAGGGGTGGCTCCTGCCAAGCAGTAGCCAGACACCAGGGCAGACACAGACAATTAGCAACGTCCCTCGTCGGACGGCTGGACTTTCTGTGTGGTCCTGCTCTTCCAAACACCAAGGCTCCAGCCATGTGGTGTGTAGGAAACGCTCGTTGGTGGTTTGTGGAGAGGACAAACTCCCTGCTGGTCATCCCACGAGGAGCTGGACCGAGCTGAAAGCTGCTCTGTGCGTTCTGTGCCTCACTGGGGAAGGGCAGAGGGAAGGGGAGCTGGCACTCTCTGCCATCACTCATCCTGCCAGATGAGGGGCTGGACTTCCAAGTTGACTCAGTTGACAAATGCTCCCTTTTTGCAACACAGAGATCCCTATGCCAGGCAAGCCAACGGCTCAAAGTCATCCCTATGAGGCATCAATGGATAGCAGAGCCAACAGGGCTGGATGTGGGTTCCTGCACGCCTGGCAGGGAGGGTTTAAGTTCAGATCTGTCCTGTTGGGATGTCTCCAAGAGCCTCACAGTCCTCAGTGGGGGCTGCTGACCTCATCACCTCAGCACTGCTGACAGGCTCTCTTGATGGGGGTAATTCAGACAGTCCCATAGGCCCCATTCACCCCAACAGGTGATGCCAAGTGAGAAGGCTGTGGTCAGTACCGATTTTGGGCTTCTTTTGAACAAAGAACACCAGGCTCCCTGGGTAAAACTAATGCTTAAGTTAAAATATGTGTGCTCAAGGATGGAGAACTGGAAAAGCTTCTGAATCCAGTCTCCTGCCATTACAAAAAAGATCATAAAATATCTTTTGAAGCCAAAAAAGCTGCTTTTGGAGAACCAAACAGTTTTAGCTGTCATTGTTCATCCCAGGCTTGTAGGAGGTTTTTGAAGCCAAGGCTCAGCTCACTAGCATCTCCCTTCACAATTAAGGAGAAAAGTAAATATTTCAAAAGTTCCAAAAGAAGGTGGGACAGGCAGCTCTTAGACTGGAATAAGACAACAAACTGCTTTTGTTCCTGAGGCATCTCGTGTCAGCCAAAGAGCTGTCTCAAGAGCTGCAGGTGAATAGTGGAGAAGCAAACATCCCCATCTGCTATGACAAGGAAGAGGCAGCAATACACCACTACACCTCCAGTTTCCAGTTATTCTGGGAGAGGATTCAAAGCCCTTGCTCGAATTAGCCAAATCTGTGAGTATCCAGACCCCATGTTCTCTTTTGGAGTATCTAAAATCTGGATTCCTAACAGGAAAAGCATTGAGAGACAATTCAGGGATTAAAGACACTTTACAAACGCTCCCTTGCGGAGCAGACTTGCTCCCACAGTAGCCCTGCAGTTTTCCAAGGGAGAAGATGACTGCAGTTTGTTGCTGAGCTTCATCCTCCCAGACTGGCCTTCCCTGACTGGCTTTATGAGTGGCTGACATGGTGCTGTCTGCTGCTGGTGGCATCTGAGTGGGTCAAATGGTGCCAGCATAGGTCTGACTCTGCATCTGCACCTATGTGCCCCTCCCCAGGGCAGCTCCCTGTGTGCAGCATCTGCTCTGTTTATCTCTCTGCAGAGTGAAATGTAATTGCATGTTTGTGACTCTTGCACCCTCGCTGGAGTCTCAACAGCTCTGCTGGTGTCTGGGCTCCTGAGGGAATAAACAGAGAGGGAAGAAAGAGCCAAAGCACCAGGGGAAACGAGGAAGAAGATGGGGAGCTGCCAATGAAGACTGCCTCCTGCCTGTTCAGACAAAGCTTGTCTCGCTGCCAAAGTGGCAGAAAAATTCTGCCCTATAAAAGCAGTCAGGGAGAAATTAAAGCAAGAGGTGCCCCTCTCTGCTGGCTGGACACTGGGGCCTGTGTGCCAGGGGCGTGGAGCTGGACCTGCCAAACCAGGCTCTGAAGAACATGCACACCAGGCACCAGGTCCTGCTGTGTGATCTGCACCCTGTTGTGAACGATGGAAGGGAGGAGCAGCGAGAGATACCCAACCTTCCTCTTCTTAAAATGCCCCTCCTGGCATTAAAGCAGTAGGGAGCTTTATAAACAGTCCTTTTTTAAAAACTTCTGTCTCCATCTTTTCTGGATTAAACCGTGCCGTCTGTCTCCAATCTGAATGTGAAGTCGAATCAGCTACAACGTGTCTGCAGAAGCCCCGAGTGGAGCCTGGGATACTGTCTGGGCTTGAAAAAACTCAGTTTGAAAATCCCACAAGGTTCGAAGCTCTCAAAGCAGAGCCCACCAGAGTTGCTGATAGACATCCCTCTCCTTCCTGCGGGCTCTTGGCTCTCTGCTGAGCCGGGACGCGGCGGCGCGTTTGACGACAGTCCAGTATTTTGGAGAAGGCAGGGTGGCCAAGCAGAGGAGGCTCACAGCTGCAAGTCAGGAGACCCAGAGCAACCAGCTCCATGATTCTGGATGTGCTGTGTCCTATCCCCATTTATTGCTGACAGCGTGATAAAGCCTTTTGCAGCATCAATCATTTTAAAACAATAAAACGCATGAAGCAGACCAAACATCTTGCTTCCAAACACATCAGCATTAGTGACTTCAGATCTGTATCGGCTGTAAGTGCGACTTTATTATGATAAAGTAGGGTCTATTGGTCCAATACTCTTAGCAAAGGCTACTTTAATGGGCTGGAGTTTATTTTCCTGGACTACCACACACAGTCACCACTGAAGAAAACAAAGAGGACTTGATGGGACTCCAGAGCACACAGATATTTCTTTGCAACTTTAAAACTGATTTAATGCTTGCACATATGTAACATCCCTGGATGTTTTTAATTCTGAGAAGTTGCTCAGAGGGCTGTGCTAAGAGTGTCCAGAGGAAAGTTTTATGTGGGCAATTAAAACACAGAGACAACCCACACTAACCAACACAGAAATTCTGCTTTGCAAAGACTGAACTAAGTATTACTTGGGCTTGGTGGCTATTGCCCTTTTTGTACTTGACACATCCAAGGCCATCACAAAGTCAAGTTCAACTGCAAGAGCCCAATTTTCCTGCCAGCTGTTACTAAACAATGTGCTGAATATTTCCTGATTATTTTTTTCCTTTTTTTTCTTCTTTTTTTCCCTGCCTTTTTTTTATCCTGCATGGGAATGTAAAGCCAAATTTCTACAAATACACAAGGCAATGACATCCTGGCTTCAATGCTTGTATGCAGCTGCCACTAAAACTTGATGGACTGAATATCAGTGAAAAGTGGATACAAAAGGGTGTGATCACAACTCAGACAAATTCATGTAAAAATCTCTATGAATATTCATGACATTTTTGTGGCATTCAGCCACCACCAGCATTTTGAACTTCTCCCAACAGCATTGCAGCCGGCTGTGGGGAAGGGGAAAGGCTTTGCTCTTCACACAGGAGTTATCAACCCTTCACTGCTAACTTAGGACCAACACAATTTTGCCTTCCAACGTATTTCACAGCCCGTAAACATCCTGAACACAACCCTCAATCCAAGATGCGCCCTCCAGTCACCCTTGATGTGCTTTACCTCTGCAGCCCCAAAACACAGGGCAAACACCAACCTCTCCAAATAATTTCAGATCCACTGACTCCACTGCTAAAGACCAAATGGCAAGTGGGGCACTGTCTTTCTCAGAGGGATTGGGGAACACCTGGCACAGGGCAGAGAGCCTGAGCTCAGCCAGGTCCTAGGGTGCTGCTGGAAGGTGTGCTAGTAGTAGTATTTTTCCTCATCAACAAAAACTTTAACAAAACCTTTGTATGTTTCTACCTTGCTCATGGAAGCCTTGTTGACTCTGAAAAAGAAAGCTTGTTAAAGGTGAAGAATAGACACATTTCCCTCTGGCAGTTTCAGTCACCTGAAATACCTTCTCTGAAGAAATATCTTCATCAAGACAAATAGTGTTTGCTTGCTGCAGTGAACATGACAATAAAATATGTCTAAGTACACTATAAAAATTAAATAGTACATCCATTACATCATGGCTACCACACTGTTAGGGTGTTTGGTTTGTTGGATCTGCAAAGCTTTAGCAGAAAAGGCTCTATAAATTCAGTCAACCTATGATATTGCAAGACACCAGGTCATGTCCTTAAAATGTGTCATTTTCTCATGAAAATTTGGCTTATCAGAGGTTTACAAACCAGTCACCGCTACAAGGAAATGATGGTGTCTCTGGACACCAGCACCTCAATGGTGTCTGACATAGATGTGAGGACACAGTTTGGTGTTGGTCCCAAAGACAGGGCTCAGTTATAATTGCCACAGCTCTGGCTTGGAGCTCACTGGGCCCAACACAGATACACAACATCTTTATCATATTATTTCACAGAAGTAAAAAGGCTGGTAGTAACTCACTGGGCAGAATTCTCTTTGCCCAAGGATGAAGCAAAGAGAGGAGAGGCTCAGGCAGACTCCAAAATCCTCACTGGTCATCAGCCAGCTCAAAGCTGTACACACCAAAGGAGTCAGTGACCCTTCCTAGGTACAAGGTGTCAGCAGTGCTCATCTGCACCAGATATTTACATAGTCCTGACCTGGCACAAGGGCAGCAGTGCCCAGTGAAGGATGGTGGTAGGAGCAGGAGCAAGAGCCTGAGTCCAAGCACCTGAATGCAGCTGGGAAGCACTGACACTTTTTTTGGGTTGTAATCTGAGCTTTTTTCCCTGTCATCCATTGCTGTCATTTCATTAATCCCTCCCACTTCACTGAGTGCTCTAGCTGACCTTAAATCCCATCCAAAACCCACTGGAGCTTTTTCCAATCTCCTTTGAGGGACATGATAAACTCGTGCTAGTAAAAGTGAAGGCAAATGGCTTCAGTCTGACCTGACGTAGCTCTGCTGGGATCAGTCTGACTTGGCCAAAGAAAAGACAAATATTCCCTCCATACACAAAACAAGACAAAACTGCAAAAAGTTGTTCGACAGCTTTTTGTCATACAGAGGCACTTTCAGAGCTGTCAGGACATGAAAGAAAGCATTACTAAATAATATTTGACTTGAGTATTATGTCACATGAAGTAAACATCATCTGTTGCCCTGATGGCTTGCTTTGGGTTGGAAAACAACTGCCACTGCCAAAGCACCCAGGCAAATTCCTAAAACAGGCTCTTTCCCAAGTGCTCAGAGCAGAGTTTTTCTGGCTCTGTGCTGCATTTGAGCCCCCAGCAGAGCCCACCTCCCAGCTGTGGATGGACAGGCAGATGCAGAGGATGTCAGAGCAGTTTCAAATCCTATAAGGTCAGACAGATGAATAGACCTGCAATCTTCTTGTATCCTGATTCCCAGACATTCATGGACAGCCTTTGAGGCTGGGGCCAGGTTTCCAGCTATGGACGATCCCAACCAGTCACTCATATGGAGACCTGCAGCCATGGGAAATGTGGTGCCAAGTGTGTAGAACCACAGGAAAAGGTAGAAGGGGTGTACAGAGATTTTTGGCTGTGGCAAAGGTCAGGTTTATTCCATGTTATTAGTAGAGAAATGAAAACAGCAGAGGAGCCACTCCAAAAATTCACCCTGGAGACGAAACTGCTTTAAGGGAGAAAAAAGATGCGGGGGGAAGAGTCAAAACCAGAAGGAAGTGTTAGACTAATGGTTGGACTCAATGATTTTAGAGGTCTTTTCCAACCTAAACAACTCTATGGTTTTGCTTGGGAGAGGATGCATCAAGGAGAAATTAATCTCAGTCTGGAAAAAAAATCCTTGGGGTAAAGAGCTGCTATAAAGAGCAACCTGGGGTATGTATGCACCAGAAAAGGGTTTTGTCTCCCTCTAAGAATGTCATTGTCCAGGAGACACCAGAAGGTGCAGAGGGACAAACACTGTTTCCTCCTGTGCAGCATGAGAAGTTGTGAGCACCAGGGTGCAGCGATGGTGACACAGACAAGCTCTTGAGCAAATCAGTCTCTGGTCAGTGCAGTGAGTGGCAGGTCACCCAAAACACACCCCAAAGTTTGCAAATAATGGCAGCACCTTCAATTCGGGGCATATGGAAAAAATCTGCTTTCTTGGAAAAATTCCAGCCAAGTGCTGTTGAAGTGACTCCACCCTCTGGAGGTTTTGCACATGGAGACTCACTCCTGCATGGAGAAGGCACAGTCTCAGGACATGAATGGTTTCTCCAAAGATCCCTGCACCCCAGGAAGCTCCCATTGCACAGGGAAGCTGTCAGAGAGTCTGAGCTGAGCCCAAGACAATGGGTTTGGCTTGGGAATGGCTGTGATTTTTACAGTGCTAAATTTGATAGATTACCAGGATTTATTCTGTTTGTTTTTTTAAGGAAAACGTTTTATGGAACCCAAAAGTATTTTGCTAACAAAAATAAAAAAGCCACTTACAGAAGGCTTTGTGAGCCACCACACAGACAAATGTTACTAAACACAGCGTTTAACTGGGATTAGAGACACGAACATTAAATACCAACAGGCAACACAACCTCTGTCTTGGGAAGTTCCCAAGCCATCGATCGCCATAGATCAAAATGATGCCAAGGGTGGTATCAGGACATTCTTGCCTTGTCTTTAGGCTTTTTCTCTCAGCAGCTGCACCATGGTCCCAAACATGAGGCAGGGCTAAGCTTTGGTCTGACCCAGGCAAATGTTCCTAACCTACATACACACCCCCGCCACATACAGGATCCCATTTTGTGGTCGGATTGCAAACATCTCCTGGAGATACAGGGGATTTTTCCTTTGGATTAAGTACAAAGGCCTGGTGGTGGTTTACAAATAAATGCCTTAAAGATAAACGCACGGAGTTTTTGTAGGAAAAGATGTTCTTGCAGGAAGAGAAGGAAAAGCAAATGTGAGCTAATCAGGGCAAAGACAGAACAAATGAGTTCACGGCCAAAAACCCCCTAAATTCATTGCCATAAAAGATAAAAAATGAATGAGTAATGAGAGCATAGCTCCATCACAGTGGGAGGAAAACTGGATAAAAATGCAGAGGGCTTTTCACCAAACAAATCTTTTCTACAGGAGGAAAAATGGGAAAATATAAGAAGCACAATTATCCATCAACTGCTTAGCCAATTTTCTCTTAGTGTCCTGTATAACAAATGCAATTTAACACTTTGGAAATACAAAGCAAGAATTGTGTACTGGACGTGACAAACATGTGATGGACATTAGTAATGGAAATTAAAGTCTCCCCAGCCAAGCAGACGTGCCCCAGGAAGGGGCCACACTGTTACTAATGGGGAAAGAGGAGAGAAAGAAAGCAGAAAGATGAGCAAAGGAAGTCATTGGTGAAGCTGGGGGAATAGGAAAAAAATTCTTAAATTAGGCCTGGCCACTCTCCCTGGTGCCTTTGTGCTGGTCCAGAGGGACCTGGGAAGTCTGAGCATCTCTCCCAGACGTGCTTTAAGCAGGTCAGTAACAAACCTCAGTCCAGAGGGGCTCCCAGGGCTGGGCTCAGCCTCTGCCAGTGCCCAGCCTGCCCTTGCTGCAGACCCTGCACATGGACAGCTCCACATCTGCACACCTGGATGGTTTTGTGGGAAATGACATTTTTAAGGAAGACCAGGAGAAGCGAGTGGCTGCTAACCACAGTGGAGATGGAGCACGTGGGACAGTGGCCAAGCCAAGGTCGGGGCTGTGTGTCATTGTGATCCCTGCTAATGCTTCCCTCAATAACAAGAGCATGGCTTGGTTGTAGCTGGGCTGTCCCAGTGGTCCCCAGCCCCATTGGCCAGTGGGAGACAGTACACAGCCCAAAAGCAAGGAGAAAATCACGTGCCTGAAGATATCCTTCCCCATTCATTCATCTGCATGGCCTCCCCTGCAAACTAAATGATTTCCCTGCGTTTATTTTATGTAGCACTTTTCAATGGTTATGGTTGTCAGATGCTTTCTGTGACAAGACACTGTTTTTTCAGTTGCCGTTGCCAAAATTCAACTATTGAGGCTTAAATTTTCCAAGTGAGCATCTGCTCCAGTCTCAATCATGGGGGGAAAACACTTGAAATATGTCTCGTGTTTCGTAGAATGAGCTCATGGAAAACAGGGTTGTTTTGTCTACGTTTACAAAAAAAAAAAAAAGAATTCTCGGTGTTTCACAAAGCAACACAAACATTTCCATACAATAGAGTGAAACATTAAGATTTGCTGGAGGACAAAGGAGTTTGCAAGTTCAAAGCCATGAGAAGGAAAACATCACTGCTGGGGAGGCTGGGTGGTGGCCAGGACATTTTCCCCATTGCACCAAATGGAGATTTTCCATGGGACAGACCTGCTCCTGGGACAAACCCAGCACCCCACCAGGGACCAAAGGTACATCCTCCTTGGAGCAGTCACTAGCTTCTGGTTGGATGTAGCAATTGCACATGTCCACGTGTGCATCTGCAAGGCTCTCTCTGATGCTTGGCCTGAGCACATAGAGTTTTTGCAGGGCAAATGCAACATGGTCATGTCTGGAGAGCTCTGTGGAGGTATTTTCCAGCTAGTTCAAGATGCAGCTGTGATTACATCATTCATTAATTTGTGGTAGAGACAAGTATCCCATAACTCAAGACCAAGAGAGATCTCTAGTGCTTTGACACTGAAGATTAAACAGAAATAAACATGAGTATCAGTAAAAGCAACTGCAAAATAGCATAAAGGGTAAGTGGTTAAGAACAGATAAAGATCAGTTGTGTTAGCCTATAGCAAGGATTTAACTGGAAAGAGGAAAAGGGCATATAGAGTCCGTGACAAATTGACAAGTTCTTCAGTGTTTATGAATAAAGGATGTATTTAAAAGGATAAAGAGTGTTTCTGGAGAGGGGAGGTGTGTGCAGGCGTGAAGTTGTGTGAAGCCCATTAAGCTGAGTGTGCTGCATTTTAGACTTGCCTGTCTTGAAAAATAGCTCTGAGGTACCTCGTACCAGTGTGTGCTGTTAAACCTGACAGATTAGTTAATACCCTGTTGTCCAAAGCACTCTCCAAGAGAATGTTTCCACTAGACTCAGTAGCTGCCTCCAAGGCACATATGTATCAGTAATGAAACCCTACTGCTTTCTAAATGTTTTGGAAAGAAGTACACAAAAAAGCCCATAAACAAGGACAGTAGCAATAGATACATTCTTCTGGATCTTTACAGCCTGTTTGGGAACAGTTCCATGTGGACTCTGCCATGCACTCCACGAGGGATCAAATCCTATGTAAAGCAGTGCCAAAACCTTCCTAAACCTTTCCTTTGTGTCTCAGGAGCCCAGTGTTCACAGTGTACTCCAGGGATTGACCAGTCTCCATCCCTTTGGCAGGGTCCCTGGGACCGTCACAATTCTGCCCTGGCAACTGTGGCCACCAGAATCTGATCACTCCAAGCCCTCACCCTGCACTGCCCTTCACCCACTTTTTTTCCTTTTTAAGATCCAAATTTTCAGATGTATTTGACAAAAACCCGACAATTGTCTGTCTGTGCCAGTGCTGGGGGAGCACACACACTTGGAGATTACATCTCCAAAGTATCAAACTGAGGATACCACGACACTGTTTTAGTAAGGGAGCCAAGAAAATCAAGAGTTTTTAAGTCAATGAGTGACTAAATAAAATAACTTTAAAATATCTATTAATCTTAAACCAAAAGGAATGTTTCAGGAAAACACTCATGTCTCCTCCCTACCCTTTGAAAAACTTCAAATAAAGTATTCGCCACATACAATGGTTGTTCTTCATTCAAAATAAAATAGTCTGCATCACTTTTGAGTGACTCAGGCTTGTTTGTAAAATTTTTTTTGTTTTTGAAATTTCTCCTTAAAATACATTCAAATCAGAAGGTTAAGAAAATGAAACATGAGGATTTTTTAAAAATTCTAGCAGAACAATAGAATCAACAACCTCAGACTCTGTTCAAAATGCTCCAGACCTTGCAAAACCTAAAACCATTTCCTTCACTTTAAGGATTCACCAGGCCCTTTTAGCATGTCACATATATCCTGATGGTAACAAGGCTCAGAGAAGATGCTCAGGCACATCAGTGTGGGCACTGTGTCTGTCTTGTGCCTGCAGGACAGTATTTTCTTGCTGATGGACATGGGTGGCACAGGAGCACCCGCAGCAGTGCCAGGAGTGACCGCCAGCCTTGATATCTTGCAACACCTTGCCCTAACCAAGACAGCATCTACCTATAACACAGAAGCACGTGCTTAAAAAAACCTCCAGGATTATGCAAAACAAACTATAAAGGTGCACAAGTCTCAGTAGTTTCAATAAACAAATTGGGCCCATTCACATAAAAGAACTTCTGAAAATGTTTTCATGATCATTAAAGAAATGCCAAGAAGCATGTGTTTGATAGGAAAGAGCCTTAATTTCTTGCAGTACCATGGGCTCCACGTCCTGAAAAGCTCAGAAAGAACCAACCTGCAAGAAGGACAGGGATGATTCTGCGTTGTTCCTAAAGGATATTTTAAAAACATGGCCAGCACGTGGAAAATACTTGGAACAGCTTTCATAAAAAAGGTTTTGTTCTATCTGTTCAAGTGAAGATATTTATGGTGTCTGCTGTGTCATTCCAAATTTGTCATGGGCCATTAAATATCCACCTGGATATTGCATCATTTAACTACTGGAATGCGTAAGCATTTCTGCTGCCTGTGAAAGAGCAGCTCTGAGCTGTACAGAGCACAAGTGCACTGCTCTACTTTAACAAATAAATCAGAAAGTAGAACAGATAATACAACTGTGTTCAGTTGTGGTGGACTGAGTGTTATGTGTATTTATTTTCTTTAACTGGTCATGACAAGAATGTGAGTAGGGGCCGTATATATTATTTCTGGCCTTTCCTTGGGTTTGTTAATCTTCTCCGGGTGTCAGCAGCATTTTGGTGATCCATCAGGTCTCTTCTCAAACCAGACACTGCACAAACATGGCCAGAAGACTCACACACAGGCAGATGCCTGGTATGGATGAAAAAAGCTCATCTTGATTTAAGACCATGCTCCAAACTTCACACACCTGAAGGCAAAGAGCCATCGCTCAGTCAAGGTGGCTCCAACCTGTCAAGATCTGCAACAGGATTCTGAAACAGGGTCTCAAATTCTGCTTTTGTACGTGAAATGTCCACACAAAACCCTATGTTTTTTGGCAACTCCAGTGCCTCAAGAGGTATGGAAAGCATTACCTAAGGCTGAACAGAGTCACCCCTCGTGCTGGCTGGTCCAGATGCTTCACACTTGTGTTCAACTACCATCCACCTCTCCTGAGTGTGGCTGGTGACACCAGGGGACTGGGGGACATCCAACATTACTACAAACACCAGCTCAGTACTTAAGGTGGAAGATAAGACCCATGGTTACGCAAGGCACTGAAATGGATATCTCCTTAAGAGAAAGCATCAAATGACATATTCATGACTACAGACCTCCTTGGTGGTCCTGGTTTATCCAAGATTTAAAAAAAAATGCCTCATACTGAACTGATGGAAACAAGGTGATATTGTGGCTACACTGCAGCTGGATGTTGGCACAAGACATACAAACCCAGCAGGCAGGGATGGCACTGGAAAGAGCAGATTCTGCCAAATCAAGGTGAATTAATATACGTGTATTTCTTTCCAATCCTCAGTGGAGACTGTGGAAACAAACTTAAGCCCTATCCAAAATCAAAATGTAATTGTAGAGGGTTATTTGAGAAATAAAGTGGTTTCAGTGGGAGGGATTTAGCCAGGCTGTGGGGAGAACTGGAGTATGGATTTTGGGGCTGGCTCTCCCAGGGCAGTCTGTGAGCTGAGCACCCTGCTCGAGGGCACACGTGGCCTTTGGCCATGGCACACGTCATCTTGCAGAGTCCTCGGGGGATGTGGATATTGGGAGCATGTCAAAGAGGTCAGAAAATCTGGCAGGTCTCTGCCCAGATGACATCAGTTTGGAAGAACTTCGTAGGAATTAGAATCCTGATGGGGAGAAAGCAAATGTCTGCAGATCCTCAGCTGCAGAGGAAGGAGCAGCTCTTTCTGCAGGAGGGTTTTCTGGTTCTCTGCAAGTCAACTCAGCATACCCAGGCTCCATCATATATCCATTTATTGCCTCCTGGTTGTCACTGGAGTGGCAGCAGCAGCTGCAGAGGTGCAGGTTGGCCTCAAGAAGGATGTTCCTCCCTCCCAGAGCTGCAGGAGGTTTTCTTTTGTAATTCCAAGGAATGGGACCCTAGATCTGACGTGTTTCCTCTGATAAGCTGCTCACGCCAGAGGCCTCCACTCTCCTCTGATACCAGCAGCATGGAGCAGTGAGCAGCCAGGGGATGGAAACTGAGTAAGATCAAGTTCCCTCAGAACAATTTTGTCAGCAATTTCAAAGCTGCTCAACCCTTCCCAGGCCCAGCAGAGGCAGGTGCTCCCAGTTTACTGTAAACCACCAGAGGAGTGTGAAATAACTCTCACTGTACTGGGCCATATGGATAGAAAATCTGCCTTTAGGACAAATGTATTTAAAATAAACCCATTCTCAAGACACACTCTAGGTTTAGCCTATAAAGTAAGCTCTGTGGCACTCATGTTGGAAAGGAGGGGAGAACTGTTTTCCTTGGCATTTCCCATCCCTTTTTGCCTCAGCTGCAGACAGAAGGAAAGCAAAACACACATGTGGTCCCCAGGATGGGAGAGGAAAGGGAGATTTTGCAGGGGTTGGTATTAGGATGCTGTGGTGCTCTGCAGAGCCTTTCCAGTGCCACCCAGCATGAAACCAGCAGCTCACTGTGAAAACCAGAGCAAGAAACCCTGAGCAGATATTGCAACAAATAGAAAAGGAAAGCCTTGGTAAAATATGGAAGCAGCCTGTTGATGGAAGGCAGAGAACAAGCAAACAAATGATGAGACCCACTAGAAAAGTGATGAATCCAAAATCTCCATCCTAAAAAAAATTCTCACTACTGCTTTGCCCACCTAGACTCTATTACCTGACTTCCTCCAACAACCAGTAAAATCAACAGGGTGCTTCAAACTGGTTATTCCTGTAGTTTAAATACAGCAAGATTCCACACAGCCAGTTGTTACAGAGGAAACAGGAACCTTGGCAGTGGGACCCATCATAGAGCAACCTGTCCCAATAGCTAAACATCAGCGAAGAGCAGCAGGTAAAAGTCAAGATGATACTTGCTTTGCTTCTTTCCCAGACTAAGATCTGACTAGGAACAGCTGCCTGCTTTATGGCTGTCTCTTTTTATTACTTCATTCTATGCCCCCCAAAAAAGAGGGGGGAAAAAAGGAAAAAGAATGGCTAAAATTTATGGCTAGAAGAAACCGATTACTGTTGGCAAGTGAACTGAAGGGATCAATTGTTCCATACGGCAAAAGCCAAGGAACTCAGGGCTCTATTCACAAGAAAAGACTGATGTGCTAAAGGGCATGGAAATGCCACTTTTATTGTGCGGAGGAGAATTTTCACATTTGAATCCAAATTCCATAGGAAAGCATGGTATGCAAGAGTCCCAGCTCCAAGGGCTGGCCAGACAGCGTGTGTGAGCAGAGAGCATGTGCGCGGGAAAAGCATAATACCCTGAGCACAAAGGTTCTGTGTTCGTGGCCTCCCAGCACAACGTCAGGCTTTCACACAGGCAGGGAATTGTGTGCAAAATGCCTGGAAGTCAGCACCAAATGTGCTCGGAAACAGGCAAAGCCAGAGCAATGTGCTCCCTTTCCTCACCCAGCATGGACTGTTAGGTCTGTTGCTGGTGCAAGAAAATTTGGGCAAATGCATGAGAATCCCTGTCTTAAGGATGGGAGAATAAATCCCTCATGTTTCTGTGCTTTAGGAGAAGAAGCAGAAATTCCCAAGCTGAGCAGGCTGGGGCCACATGCCCACAGATGGAAGCAGGGATGTGGGACAGGGTGAGCAAAGGCATCAGTTAAAGCGGTTGGGAGAAGTCCTCGGAGGTAGGACACAAAGAAATACGAGACCCTTGGCTCCAGGACAGACATCCAAACTGCTTGTGCATTTCTACAGTGGGGCATGTTGACAGAGCAGTTAAGTACGATGGATCTGAAGAAGCCAATTCAGGCTGCATTTTTGGATGTGCATCAAAGGCAGCCCCCAAAGGGGAGGCAGAGGATGTGAGGCACCGCGCTGCAATCTCAGCCCCACGTGCTGAGCTCACTGTGGTGCTGTGGTTCTTGGTGCTGGGTGCCACACAAAGTGGGAACAGATGACTGCTGCTCAACTGGGAGGACAGCTATTAATTCTCCCCGAGTCAATGCTTTCCAATAGGCAGCTATACAATAGCAGAGAGCCAGAGAGGAATTTTGCTTTTCAGTTTTTCAAATAGAAAGGGGGAGATGAGCACAAATTTAATAAACTCTCCAACGACAGCAAGGTATCTCACACCCAGAAGGCCTGGGAAATTGCAGTCCTTGCTCAATTAAGTGAAAAGCAAAGAAGTTCTCAGAACAGCCAAGTACAAATTCTTCTAAAGCAAACGCCAGCATAGAGATTTCCCAGGTTTTGCTTAGGATGCTCCATCTGCGGGTATCTGAAACTCAGGACACACAAGTGTTTATGCATTTAGAAGGAGGCTCGTGGCTAAATTTGGGCAAAGGTTTGTGAACTGGAGGAGAGGAGGAGGGAAAGGCTCTGGGAGTGACTTCAGCGTGTGCTCACAGACCCACAGATCAGTGTTGGAGCACAGCTCCTGTCAGGGCAGGCAGCACTGGTGGCTCTCTGGATGGCTGACAGCACAGATGTACTGCAGCTTAGCCTGTGACTAATTTTAACAGGCTGCTTGCACAGTTACAAAAGGCAGATCTGTTGGCATTTTTACTTTAAACCACCTGGTCTTGACAAACATTTTCTGCAAACAGCACATATGTCATGAGGCTGGACGCAGGAGACGTGTGAGGCAGGAAGGGAGGAGTTTAAATACCAAGGATGGAGGCAGGGGCTGGAAGTGGTGATGGCCAGGATGCCCCACAGCATAACTAACTGTGGACAACAGGCTGAAGGAAGGCAATATTCACAGGAAGAGGTGAAACATTTCTAAGGAAAATGATGCAGTCAGAGAGGTCTGTTGCTCACAATGAACACAGAGCCCTATCCAAGCATGGGCTGGAACAGGTTTCCTGCTCCATGTCACCCACAGCACATTGACATAAGCCTTGCACCAGTTCCTGTCTTTGTTGGATCCACCCCTGTTAAATGCCAGGCAGACAGAGCTCAAGAAGGAAAATGCCCAGAAGATGGCAGAGGTTTGACCCTTTGAAGGAGAACATGTTGAAGAGTTTTCATAGAAGGTTTCTATTTAAAATAGGTCCCTCTGTGTCAAAGTCAGCAGTGGAGAACACATCTACAGACATGTTGTGCTTTCAGGGATAATCCTGAATCAGTTTGTACTCTCAGGCCAGATGCCTTGGGGTGCTGCTGGGCATCCTCAGGCAAGGCTGTTCTTTTTCCATGAGATCCAGAGCACAAGCTGCTCTGATGGAACCTAAACATGCAGCAGTGACCTCCACAGTTCTCCTTTTCTTATCCCACAGTAGCATCCACTGCCAAAATCCAGGGAAGGACAGACTGGTGTGAATTTGTGTTAGAAATGGACATCCTCAGATTCAATCATCATGACTAAGCACAAAGATAACAAAGGAGTTGTTAATGCAGTCTCCATCCCTTGACGTCTCCACTGGCAGGACCTATTGGAACAAGAGTTGTTGGGCTCATTGCCAGGGTGACTGGTAAATCCCATGATTCATGAAATGTAAACTTCCAGTTGTTGATCTTGTGATACTCTCTGCCCTTAAAACTAATCCAGCTGTTCACAGAACTTTCTTCTAGTTTCCTGGAGCCTGGCACAATGAAGGAGATGAAGTACAGGAGAACACAAGAGTATGATGCCGAAATAGTGGGGCCATCTCTTGATTATTTCATAGGTCTCTTTTTGCAGATGGGAATGGGGAAGGACTGCTGACAAGCTGACGAGGGAAGGGAGAAGGACACCAAGTGGTGCAGAAACTATCACAATGAAATTGCTTTTTCTTTTGCAAGGATGAAGCTGGTTCTTCTCTCTGCATCTAGAATTAATTTAGTTCGGGTTGAGCAAGAAGAAGATAAGTGAGAGAGCCCTGAAAATCTGCAGTCCTTTTCTCCTGTTAAAACGTGTCCTGGCTCACAAAGCCAAACTGTTGTTCCAGCTCGTTTTCAGGCTACACTGGAGCCAGTTTCAGACTTCAGAATAAATCAAAAAATAAAGCAAGCAAATAACAATCCAAGAGTTTGTGTGTCAGATCAACTGAAATGCTGGGTCTCTCCTCCCCAGAAAACGTTTCATATTTTTACTGCAGCATTATCAAAATGGGTCTCTGCTGACCAGTTATATAAAGCTCACAGTCAAAACCAGACCACTACAACCCTTCTGCACACAGCCTCACCCCCCAAAAAAGTCACTCATGAGTCTCCATAGTTGGTAAAGCACACACTTTCAGTTGCCTACCCAAGACACAAACTCTTCACAGCTTTGAATTAATCGTGGGACAGCAGAGAGGAATGAGAAAGATTTGAAAAGATGGAGATTTAGGAACAAATGATAATTTATGTCTTTCAGAAAATACAAGTCAAACCTTGCCTGTTCTGACCCTTCAGCACTCCTGATGGGAACAGGATGTGTTTAGCATATCTCCAAGGTATTCTCATATGAACATGACAACCAGGTGCCTACTGCAAGGACAGCTATAACAAATCACCCACATTCTTTTCAAGCCAACGCTGCAATTGTTCTTCTCGTCAGATCATCTGGCTTCAGTGTGGGCTCCCTTCAATTTCTAGCACAGAAAGTATTTCCAATAGTTGACAGATGTCTTTCCTCACTTTACACTCCTTTCTTACCCTCTTCAGTGTTAGCCTTGCAGGAAATACCGAGTTAATTGGAAAAATTAGGGAAGGTCTCCTATAGTTATTGAAAGAGAAAGTGGGAGCAGACAAAATGCAGTAAAGGGAGAATAATTCATTTAACATTTTATTTTAGTATTAAACTTTAAATGTTAACAATTCAGTGGAAGGAAGGGCCCTAAAATTCTGTTGGATGTTTGTTATCACTCAGCACAAAGTAAAGCGATCTCTCTATAATAATTTTCAACTAGTAATTTAATTCCTTGCCCACATGCAGCAGACAGTTTCCAGGGAACAAGCATTTGTAAACAGTAACTAGAAATACAACTTGATTTTGCTGTGAAATACTACAGTGTATGGTCCAGCTCACTGGTTTGTCCCACACACAGACCTCATGATTTTTGTCTATTTATTTCTCTCCTGTGGAAGATGAAATACTGATTCTCAGCAGAAAAAAAAGGGAAAAAAAAGCTGAATAAACACAGAGGAAAATTTTTGAGCCTGTAGATAATGAGAATTTCTATAGAAATTGTATCTCATGAGGTCATTGGATTTGGAAAGAGTCAGGGTTTGGTGCCAAGATTTCTAAGAATGAACAGTCTGAACAGTCCTCCTGGAGGATCCAGGAGGGAGATCCAGGTTTTCATCTCCTCCCCCCCATTTCATAGGCAAAAGGAATATTCTCACACCAGTACCAGTTTGATCTGCTCTGATTTACATCCTATATTCAAGTGTGAGGGGTTACAAAGAATTTTCTTCCTAAAAGGACACAAAACACAATCTGTCCTAATTATTTTCCTAACTGTACTGGGACCATCTAAGCTGTTTGGACAACAGGAACCTGCAGTCATAATGGAGATATGTAAGCATATAGATATATTAGTCCTTTGGTAGTGCTGCTCTTGCAGTAAGATAAGCATCATCCTCTTCAAAATGAGATTTGTAATGAGAGGGAAAAGGAGGGGGAAAGGACACATCTATCCTGCAGAAACCAGCTGCAAAATCCCTGCATGAGGAAAATGAACCAAAGGAAAAGGCTTTGCATGAGCAATGTGGACATGCAGCACTCAGCTCCTTAGGACCAGTGCAAAAGGACAGATATATGAACAGATAATAAATTAAAAACTAGTTTTGGGTTTAGATCCCCTGAGGAAGCAGGGACAATTAGCAGAGACATGGTAATTCAAGGTACAAGTCAGTGACAGTCACCACAGGGCTCTACAGTATCCTGGCAGGAAATCACCCCTTAGAAGGGCAGGTCTCTGAGCTGTTACCACCATTATGACTGGTGGGGATAATTTGGGATAATTTTCAAGATTGGTCTTATTTGTGTCATGCCAGCCAGCATTTATCCTGCAGGTCAAAACTCAGCACTCATTTAAAAGACATTTCAAAGCACTACCTGCTCAGGCATCTGGAAGTGCTTAGGCATGTGAACCTGTTTGCCATTTACACTGCTTAACTGTTCCCGTGTTAGAGTGCACTGGAAAGTTGGGTGATAGCAAAGAAAACTGCAAAGAGCAAGACCCAGTGCCCTTCCCAAGGCAAAGGGATGTTAAAAGTCCACTGGCAGCTTTGCTTGCTCTTTGGTTTCTCCTTATCTTCTGCCTTGAGAATCCTGGGGAGCAAGGAACAGGGCAAGGAAAAGAAAGTGAAGAGTAGCCATGACTTCAGATGAGGAGCTGCTCCAATGACATCAGGATGAAGACTGCCAAAGTCTGACAGAGCAGGAGCATCCAGAAGGGATGCTGGAACAAGGAACAAGGACAAGACCTTAACGAAGGTTGCCTCAGCTGGGGATGCTGAACAAATGGGATCCAGTGAGGAAAGATTCTTTGCCAGGAACCATAAAGCCCGAAGAAAGCCCATGAGAACTGCAATGAAAGGCTGCAAGAATGCTTCATGAACACTACTGAACTGCCAAAAGGAAGTCATAGGCCTGGGAGTCACAGCAAAACTGCCCAGGGCACATTCTGGGTGATGCCGACAAAATTCAATGCAGGTTTGTGCTAACAGATCATACCTCTACATGCCACATGTGGTGGCTGGCAGAAGAAAAGAGAAAAATTATGCAGCAGAATGCAGGCTGGGATGAGTAAAATCTCCCAAATATCCATGCTCCAGAGCCAGGACTACCACTTTATGGAAACAGAGCAATAGCAACCAAAGTTCAGTGCTGACAGAAGCAGTGCTGTACCCGCTGGAAGGTGCTCACATCGTTGCATGGGACAGAGAGGCCAGGGAAGAGCTCAGCTGGGTGGTGAACAGCATATTTCAGTGCAATTTCATCACAGAGAGAGAGATGGACACAAGAAGGGATGTGTCACTCTGCTACAGGACACTCCAACCCTGTAGGGCACAGGGAAAGGAAGGGCTCAGAGAAACTGAGCAAACACCGAGGCAAGAAATAAGAAGAGCCAGAACAAGTTACCTTAAAAGGAAACAAAAAAGGAGGAGACAAAAGAATCCACTTTCTATTCTTTGAGCAAAGCTGATGAGGAATTCCTCTTTTCCTTGTTCCATGACTCCAGAACTACCAGAGCAAGACCAGTCCCGAGGACAGCAGAAGGCAGAGCTTTGTGCAGCCTCATCACTGGCACATGGAGGCCACTACCATAAGATGTCACTGAAACTGAAACCCCCATTATCTTCAGGAGGCAACTGCAACTGAGATGGCTATGAATATCCTGCATTATCCCTCAGGCCCCAGGCTGGGCACATGTTACATCTTGGAATTATTATACAGAGCAGTTTTAGAGGTGCTGTGCATGGATCTGCCTGCTGCAAAGTTCTAATGCCTTCTCCAGCAGCAGGATGAGCCCCCACAGCAGAGGCATGGACAGGGAGCAGACCTGGCAGTGCCCAGTGCCACTGTTGAATTGCTGCTTCAGTGACACACATGCAGCCATGCAGCAATGTGAGGACAGACACCTGCCAGCTCCCAGAGCCAACAGATTCCTGAGCAAGCAGCAGGAAAACAAACAAATACAACAATGACTTGCCCCTACAGCAGCTTGGGGCAGGAGCCCCAGCTTGTTTGAAGTATCAATAAATTGTTCTTTGGAAAAGCATGGTGTATTCTCTCTGAGAACGCCCACACAAATATTCGGGGCCATGTATTTCTCCTGAGCTTGGAGTTACTGTAAATCTTTACCCTGTCACCACCCCTAGTGCTTCCCTGTCAGTCTGTACTGCTCTGTATGCCTTGATGTCCCCACAGGATCTTCCATCATCCTACATCCACATAATTTTCCAGCCTGTGAATGGATGGAGGTGCAGCCAGAAAATCTTGCCCCAACTTGATGTCCATATTGTGACAGTAGGCTAAAAAAAAAAAAAAATCCTTTTTCATCCTTTAAAGCACATTAACATAATTCAAATTTCTTGTGTCAAGGTCTCTGTCATCTTTTTTTTTTCTCTCCTTGATCACTTCACAGGATAGTTGGCCACAATTTTTCTTCATTGGGTCAGTTTTTCTTCTTGCTCTGCCAAAGCTTATACTCAAATCCCAACTTTCCTTTGAACCCCACTTTCTAATTATCATTGTTATCTAATTCTTTTTCAAGAGAAAGGAATGACCCTTTCTTTAAATCAGCTCAATTTGTGACCTGACTTTAAATACATTCAGCTGAAAGCCATTAGCAATTATTCAATTGCCTTTGCTGTAAAATGGCTTAAATTACTCAACATTAGTCCATTATTTGAAGAAAAAATATCAATTAAACCTTCAGGTTTAGAGAACTTACATTTATACATTAGAGGCATTTAACAGTATTTTGATTCTAAATTTTTTCCACAGGCTTCATTCAGAGCACAATTTTGCCTCACACGAATCCTGCCTCCATCTGAGATGATGCTGGATATGCAACATGCTTGGACCCAGCATCATCTTGGGAGGTCCAAGTGTGCCATGGACCTGGGATGTTGTTGGGTCCAAGAGCATGCTTGGGACCATGGCTGAGCTTGCAACTGGGGAAATTATACCCCTGGGTCCATGCCAGGTGACTTACCACCATTAAATACTTTGCCCCGATGCTGTTGGCAGCACAGCTTGATCTGGTGAAAAGATAGAAGGAATAAAATAAGAAAGAATGAAAAGAATGGCTCAGTGGTGGTGCTGACCAGAGCACCATTTCTGTGTATGCCTGTCCTCCCCTGCTGCCTCTTGGCAGTGAACAGGGTTCAATTTTCTCCCCTTCTGCTCTGAATTTGACTCTTCTTCAGAGCCTGGGATGTTGAAACGCTCAGGTCCTGGCCATTAAAATCATCACAGCACACCCATCTGGCACCACTCACAAGAAAGGATGGCTGTAATTTAACTGCAATTTTAATGCAATTGATTTGATTTCAGGAATTCAGTTTTTCATATCCCTAAGAAACCCCAAGCTGCATTTCATCTCTCCAATCCATAGGAAGAGATATCTAAATTTGCCAAAAGAGGGAGCATTCCCTAAAAGCTCAGACAGACCATCCCTCCCAGTGCAAAGTGCACCATTCCCAATGCCTCCATCCAGACCAAACCCCGTGACATTTTTCAGGTGGGGGAGCTCACAAAAACCTACAACCAGGCACCACCATGAATATATATTCCAGCCTATTGCTACTGCAGAGCACCAGGTCATTGCCCCATTCATGTGCAAACAAACAAAGCAAGGTCTGCCAGCTGAATTAGGTGTGAGGGGCCACAGACTGACCTGGGGACCAAACCATGCATCTGTCACTCTGATGGAAACATCCATGCACAAGTCCACCCTTCAGGGGAAGCTCAGGCTGAGTACAACTGCTTGTGGCAGCCAGGAGACAACACAGGGTGAATGTGGTGTAGGGGATGACTCCCTACATGAGGTTTTGGGCCAATAGCACCTTCTTTCAAAGAGTTGCCCCGAAATCTCACTGCTTAGTAGTGAGATTCCCTTTCCCCTGGATCCATCCACGGTGTAGTCTGAAGACAGAAAGAATAAATACAATGATACAGTGCTGGTGTTACATCTCTTGAAATGAAAGAAGAGAGGTTCAGGTACAATGCCATGAGTGATGCTGCTGCAGAGAAACACTCAGCACACCAGTGTCTAATTCAAACACCAGGCCAAATTCAGATGTGGCTTCTAAGTGGCATGGATCAAAAGATATTAAATAATCAGAAAGAGGGAACAAAAGTTTGCAATGCACAAACTTCCCCCACACCCTTCCACCAACTCCATCTCAATTATTTTCTTAACAGCATTTTCTGGGGCTGACAGTCCCTGCTGCAGAGGAGGCCAGCATGGATCCCTGCACCACAGTGGTGGTTTGGCAGCTTTATGATGTTTTACATCACTTTCGCAGAGAACACCATAACTATAAAATTTGTAGTTTTCCTAAACCCCCAGAATCCATTTAATCAAAACAGTCCGGCGGCCACACCAGGGCATTATGCAAGTGCATGACTGCTGCTCCTTTGGCTGCTGGGGGAGGAATTTGCTGACAAGTCAAGATGAAACTTTCAGTTCCTTCTGCTCATTATGGGCTGTTAAAAAATTTCAAGTTAATTAATTCAGTCTCAGGAGAGGAAAATACTTGTAGGATTTCTTTAACATGGTGCAGCTATGGAAGGGAAAGGCTGAGTATGTTTACTGCTGAGCAGAAAACACTTCTTTTTCTTTGGAACTCCCTTCTCCTCTTCCACTGCACTGGTGTTGTCATGGGGTAGCCTTGTTGGAAATCATTTGACATGAAATTAATTTTGTAGCACCTAAATGGATTTGTGCCACAAACACCCTGGTTTGAGCCACTTTTTGTCATGCATTTTGTTTTTTTCCTAGGAACTGCCAGTATTCACGGCCCATAACTTGGCACAAGCACCAGGAGCCGCACCTCACCTCCTTCCAAGCCAGAAAATGGTAGGCAGGCAATACAGCCCTATAAAACACAATTAACCTTTTCATTAAACAACAGCTCTCCAAGTGAAAACCAGGCGGTATTGAGAGGAATGAGACTGCTTTATGTTAACGGTGTGTCTCAAACCTTAAAATAAAATATTTGTGCTTACATAAATAGTTGGAAAGGTAAAAGTGTCATAACACTGGGTGTTTGTTATTGGAGCTGGGGCTTGCCTCCTGCCTGCAACAAAATGTCATAACAAAGCTGGGTCGGGCTCGCTGTGTTTACTCCTCACTGCTGTGTTTAAAAGTCAAAGACAAACCCAAGCTATAAACAGATTGCGTGAAAGCTCACACAAAGGCTCCTGTCAAAGTGGGGCTTATTTTAGCATTCCATGGACCCAGCATCATCTCAGGGGGTGCAAAGCTTGAGGAGCAAAGTTTGCAACCCCTGAGATGACACTGGGTCCAAGCATGTCACAGACTCGAGGTGATGGTGCATCCAACCACACCATAGACCCAGCTGCTCTGCAAAGCTTTACACCATCTGAGGTGGCCTACAGACCACCTGGGGTCATGGTCCAGCTTGGGAGCTGGACCACCATCATCTCAGAACCATGGACCAGCATCTTCTCAAGTCGATGGCACACTTGAGACCGTGGCCCAGCATGATCTCAGGTTCATGGCATACTTGGACCCAGGGTCATCTCAGGTGGTGCAAAGTTTGCAGAACCTCCTGGAGCCACAGCATGATGGACCCAGCATTTTCTGGGGACCGTACCATGCCTGGACACAGTGTTGTCTCACCTGACACAAAGTTTCATACTCCCTGAGACAGCCCTGGGTCCACGGCAAACCTGAACCCATGGCTAAGCTGCCAGCTGCAGGGCACTAAGCTATATTCCCTGAAGCCCACCCCAAAATCCTCAACCGAAAATTGACTTCAGCCCAAACATGATTAGGCCTTGCTTTTTGCAGGGCACCTTCAAACCCATTCAAGCTAAGCCAGGCTTTCCAACCCACCCCAGCCCAGC
This sequence comes from Calyptomena viridis, assembly GCA_013390005.1. Taxonomy (NCBI): domain Eukaryota; kingdom Metazoa; phylum Chordata; class Aves; order Passeriformes; family Eurylaimidae; genus Calyptomena; species Calyptomena viridis. Next base: position 374,524 of record WEIV01012179.1, read on the forward strand.
AGAGGCTGGAGGGGGACTTTTCACGCACTTGGCCAACAGCAGCAGCTTCCCAGCTGCTCGCAGCACCAGAGGAGCCAGCACTGGGAGCTGTGAGCACTCGTTGCAGCTCCTCCCGCCGGCGGGGCCCACCTGCTGCAGCAGGATGGTTTGGCAGCATTTCAGCCTTGGAGTCTTATCGATCCCATGGCTGGCAGAGGTTTCATCTGTGGAGGAACTAATATGACTCTGGTGCACTGCAGAGTGGGGCAGGGGGGTCTGTGTGGATGGTTGGTGTGTCCTTGCACCTCTAAGGAAGAGAAATGGGCAGTGATGAAGCACAAAGAGGACTGCACAGGGCTCCCATGACCAGCTTTGAAGAAGCTCTGCTTCAGTGGTTGCACCAAGGCAAGAACCACCCCCACCAGTTCCCTGCCACCCACCTGCCTACACTGACAGCAGGTAACCCCTGGGCTTGTAGGTGCCTGTGCCACATGCTGAGTGTCTGTCCCCTCGGATTCTACACCCTGACCCACCCTGGTCATTCAAGCCCAGATAAGAAGCAAGGGGAAATTTAATGCTATATAATCAAGGCAGGAACACCCAGCATGCATTCTGATATGGGAATGCGCAGAGGGCAGGAAAAAGACAGCTGTATCTGAGAAGTGGATCAGCGTCCTTTCTCTTATAAAATGCCCTAGGGTAACCTACAACTTACAACCTGCTTTACTAGCACAGATCAGTACTGGTTGCTGTCTTGTATAAGCTGTATGCAAATGGTGTTGGAGCATTTTCCATGAACCTCAAAGCAGGGACACCCCACAGGGCTGTGCTGTACCAGGCGACAGAACCTGTCCTTAGGACTGTGCCTGGCCAATACACTTCTGCAGCTGTGAGCAGCCAAGAATTAACATTTAGCACAAAGCAGCATGATTCCCCCAGAACAGCTGTAGAAATACTTAGCCTAAATTAAATAAGCATTACCATAGCAGCTAGGTGCTTATTTACAAATGAAGGCCAGGAAGCTGCAGCCAGACCTACTTCCTCTGGTCCCCACAGACCCCCAAAGCCAGAGCAGGCAGCTTGTGGATTTTGCACAGGGACAGGACTGGATGATGGATTGGAGGATCAGGGTTGTAGGTTGTACTGCCCTCTCTGCAGTTCTCAGAGGTCATTCAAGAGGTAAAGGGTGATTATTACATCTCCAAAGGTTAGAGGATCTTTCCCTGAAGGGCTGAGCCTGTTGCAGAAGCCACCCTACTGCCTGGAGGCTGGTGCTGTGAGCAGGGCTGATGGCTTTACCCGAGCAGCCCCATGGAAAGGGAGGTCCTCCCTCAGCTGAGGCATCTTCATTACCCCTCCAGAGACCCTCCCTGCTGGGCAAGAAGGTCACCTTTGTACCAGCATCCAGCACTGTGCCCTCCCCAGCTCCCTATGACTCAGAGACCCCACTCTGTCCCAGCAGACCCAGACTCTGTCCCTACTCAACCTCACAGATACTTTCCCACATCCTTCACACACTCATGCCCTTGGCATAAGTTTTCAGAAACAGGTGTCTATCCAGAGGCTCTTAAATCCACATAAAGGCCCCTTAAATTGCCTGATTTCCAGAACTCCTGCCCACTCAGCAATCTGCTCCAGTCCCCAGAGAGGCATCAATCGTGGGCAGCGAGGATCTGCAATGGAGCGAGACCCTGTGGCTGCAATCCCTCCCTCAGGAAAGCCGCTGTTTATTTGCCCAGCACGGGCTGCAGCTGCCCCACACAGACCCATTTGATGGCCCCCGTGCTCATGTGGGGCCGAGGAGCAGCTGCAGGCTCATCCCTGGACAGGGTGAAGGCCGGCAGCATTGGATGTGTGGCAGCGAGCAGAGCGTGGCTGCAAGATCTCAGGGGAACAGGCTGAGGTTTCTGCTGCCCTATCCCACCCTGCAGGAATCCAGGGTCACATCATTCCCACCAGGAGAGGACTCCACAGCTGGCCTCCCATGGGGCTTCCCTGGTCCCAAAAACCTGCCTTGCCGTAGCAGCTCTTCAAGAGCAGAGGATCTGGAAACCAGCAATCCCAGGCTCTGAGTCTTCATTAAAAGTCCCTGAGGGATGAAGAGAAATCCAGATGCATGGGAACACAGATGGGTGAAGGCCTTCCTTGTTTACTGAGCTCAGCTCCCACATCTCCATGGCATCACCTGGTGCCTTGAGGTTTAGTTGGTGCAAGGCTTCTGGCACAGCACCCCGGGGCTCAGGGGGAGCCCCAGGGCAGGCACAGGTGGGCAGCACAGGTGGGGCTGGGGGGTGCCAGCAGCAGCCAGCTCCGGTGGGCAGGGAGCCATTGCCTCTATCTCACTGGAATCAAACCTTCTTCTGAGAAGCGCCCTGGCTCCAGCAAGCTGGCACTCTCCTATGGAAAAATGTGCTTGGAAGCTCTCCAGCCATCCTTGCTCCAGAGGGAAACTGATAACCCTGCTGCCAGCCAGATACCCTGGGATCGTCCTTCTTCCTCCCCACCGCAGAAGGATGTTTCAGATCTCATCCTTTCCCAGTCCAGCCTTTCAGTGCCTTCCATTTCTCAAAAGAAATTCCTGCACAGCCAGAAGACTTTACCACTTTGTTCTCAGAATATCATAATATTTTCTTTTTTAATTAAATCGCATTCCCCATCTGCCTTGCATACATGTTTTGGGAAGTCTACTTTTGCCAAACATAAGGTCCACATCCATGCTACTAACTTTCAATAAAAGCACACTAATGCTGGAGCTCTGTTTTATCTAAACCCGATGTCTGTTCACAATTTTGACCGCACCCAGACTAGGGCTATGTGACTTCACTGCCCCGGATTCCCATCAAGAGCCTTTTAACATGAGTACACTCATTTAGCAGAGTACATTGTCTTGCTTTCTTCATTAGCAACTCAAAACTCACAAGAATGATTTACAATATTTCTGTAACAATGATGAACTTGTGGAGAAGAGTTGCTGTATTTGATTTAAGCTGCAAGCAAATGAGCAAAGATCTCCCAGTTCTTAGTTTCAAAGCTCAAAAATTGACTCAAGGAAATTCAAGAGCAAAAAGCTAAAGCAAGGGTATTAGTAAGGGAACTGAAGGGGAGACAGCCAGGAAAAGCAAATCCCAACCTGCAGCATACAGACTGCAAAAAACAAAGTCTATAGAGTTGGCCTGAAAGATAAACCACATAAATGTAAGTATAGCAGGACTTCTGTGATAGAAGCACTAAAATGAAAAAACCACCTCACAGAACTTCTACAGGTTCTTGTCCAGAGTTTCCAAACTTATCCAGGGGAGGTTATAACCTCAAACTCTCTAATTTTTCAGAACTGCAGCACAAAGATTAGTAATTCATAGTAGCTTCCATCTATACCCTGCAGTACGGAAAGGACAGAAATGATCATACACTGGCCCATGCATTACCCAAGTCCAGAAGCTCTATTTAATTCACAGGAGAAGGATTTTGGACAAGAGCTCACTCATTCACAAAGTACAGTGCTTTCCCTCCCCATCCTAAAGCTGAAGACTGCACTCAACTATAAATCTGGACTAAGATCTGCAAGGCCAGATCAAGATAAGCACAAAGCAGAATGCCTGCAAGTATAAACTCATCTTCTTCAAAGCATTTCAGGCCCCAGCTGCAAATTGGTTTATTCCGTGAACAAATTGTTGCTCAACAACTTGGAAGAGTCTTCACAAAACTTCAGGCAAAGTATCTTTGATTGAAAGAACTTAATATCAGTGATAAATAAGATCACATGAGAACACAGGAGGCCTCAACCTCCCCCAAAAGTGAGATAAGTAACTGCAAGACATGTTCTATCACTTGCTGCTTCATGCCAGCCAATACGTTGCCCAAGAATATTCCCCATGGTACCATACAGTGTCCTTCTTCCTCTGTGCAATTCGAAACAATCTTCCTCTACCAAGATAAACTCACAGCAAAGAAGGACAAATAATCCCTGTCTGTTAGCAGAGGATTAGCTGGCTCAGGAATTTGAGGTAAGCTTCAAGGATGCCCAGAAAAAAATATACCCTGTCCTTGCCAAAGAGAGCCAGTCTCATCTCAAGTACCTAAAGCCCTATGGGAAAGATGTTGCACAAGGATAACTCAGGTCACCTGTGAATTCACCCTCCCACATAGACAGGCATGACTCTGCTTGGACAAGAGGAAAGGGGGAGAGTGGAAACCATGTCTTCTCCTATTGTCCCACTTGTTATTTTCCACTGGCATTGTTTGAACAAGTGTGTTTAGAGAGTCACTGGGCTGTGCAGGCATATGACATGATATTCTCCAGGTTATAGTCTTATTTTTCCTTTTATTTTTTCCTATAGACTTAGAGAACTACAAAAAGAATATTTTCCTGCCACCATTCTCATTTTTAAGGTGGTCAAACCTGTTTCAAAGAATTGTCAAACCTGTTTCTAAAAAGCAGCCACCTCTTTCCTTCTTTTCTACTCCACATGGGGAAGGGTGCATGAGAAGGAGAGACGGAAAATGAGGAAGGACCATGGGGAGCATAGAAGGGCCAGGAGAAACAATGTGAGAAGGCAAGAAAATAAATAGAAACACATGAGGTAAACCAAGCCCCACTTAACCACTAGAAAACTCAGCAGGGTCACAGATGACATGAGGAACAAGCCCAGCAATCTCAACAAAATGCTGTCCAGGTTGTGTTAAGATACGACACTTTCCCTGGAGCTCACCATGAATTTGGGTTTGCTGCCACATTGGGTTGTCCAGAGGAGGTGCTGCTGCTTGGCAGGTTGTTCAGTCATACCTGTCCCCCACAGAGCAGATGCCTGTGCTAGCATGGAACCAGTGAGCTCAGGTATCCCCCAGGTCCTACACCAGGGCTATGAGCACAGAGCTCGACATCTGAGCCAGCACAGCTGGCCTTGGTCCTGTGACCAGGACTGTGCTGCAGGGACTCACCTTCAGCACATGTGCAAAATAAATAATTTGCAGGCAGAACTGCAGCAGAATGAGCAACCTCAGATCTTTAGGGATCAGGCTATTGAAGCCCTCTGGAACAACAGATCATCTCCCTGAAAATATTTTCTTGCTTGTCAGGGAAGTGAGACACACAATGGGACTGCATGGTCCACAGCCCCTCTCCACTTGGTGTCCACATGAGGCTGGGGGCCACATCTGGGGAAGAACATCCACCTGTACTGGATTACTTTTTTGCACATTGACCTCATTTTGGCTCTCTTGCTCAGCGTTTGAAGTTCTCCTGCAGAATCAAATTTAGCAGGGTCCATACCTGGCTGAAAAATATGTGTCCCGAGGGGCACTTCCTCAGTCATCCTGGCTTTCATTTACCCAGCTTCTCCACTGTCCTTCTTTCACACCCATTAAACAGCACCAAAGGGAGCTGGCAATACATTTTCCTTTGCCCTTCTCTTTTGTGCTCCTCCTTGATGAATGGCTAAAGCAGATGCACAGTTGTCTTTGAAGGCTCTGGCCCATGAGCATGTTGAATCAATGATGGATTGGACCAAATGAATCACAGTGTGGGAGAAAGCACAAGGCAATGATTTCTAAGTGGCCTTCACATCTTTACACTTCAGAACTTGTTTTAAAAGCCTGTTTTCTTCTTTTTATCTGGTTCCAGTTTTTGCAGGGCCTTTGCATATGTTGAGGGAGGTAGGGGGGAAGGAGGGGAACCTTTACATATAAACAGAAGAATCCACTTCTCCATCAGACAATAATGAAGCATTGTCATTTAGGGAGTTCAAATAGCTGGGAAACCACTTCAAGGCCACACAAAACAACTGGGTAGCATCAGAAAGAACAGCAGTTGGCAAACTGAGCAGCAGCATTTAGAACTCCAGTATAGAAAACTACCAAAAAAACCCACAGCTGGTTCGGTGGCCTACCTCCCCTCACTGGTTCACCAGAACTGCTTCAGAAATAAGCTTTAACGAAACTACATGTTTAGGATACGGTGACTTGCCAGAGATTACTGGGATATATAACTGCTGCTGCTGGATCCCAACTGAAACTCTGTGTTCAGCCAAGTCCCATGTGTCCCTTCCCACAGCAAGCAGGAAGTCTCCAAAATCCATTCAGAGCACTAGTCACTTCCAGCCTGGCTGCTCTCAGGCCCTCCCTGTGACTAACATGATTAGGCCTATCAGGTAGATGCTTTTCCCCCCACGGATACACCAGGGTGGATATAGGAAACCAAAGCCACCAATTTTGTTGTGCTGCTGCAAGAATGGTGCTGCCTTCCTGGACATGGGAGAGAGACAAGGTTTGTAGGAAAAGAAAATTGTCTTTTTGGGCCGATGGTGGACTAGAGCAAAAACAATGTGCACAGGCACAAGTTTTCAGGCTCAAACATCTGAAAAAATCCCAGCAAAAGCCATATCCCAGGCTGGGCACTGGTTTTTATGGTTAAGCAACATGCCACACACGTTCGCCTCCAGCTCTCTCCACTCTATGCCACAAAGGCACTTTGTGCCCATACGACACTGGAGCACACGGGTGGCTGATCCCTGCCTGGGCAGAGGTCTTCCCACACCCAAGCCTCTGTGGGATCTGCTTTATGTTACAGCTCGGGACGATGCTGCATGTGGAAATACAAGTGGAAGCTTGTTCAGACCACAGAATTTGCAAAGCCTGTTTGCTTAACCAGAGCTAAACACAAGCCAAGGACAGCTTGGTTTGACTTCCTTTATTCTGGATACCCCACATGAAGTGCTGTGGCTCCTGCAGTAGCAATGCTGGTGTTGGGCTGTGCCTGCTGGGGTGAGCCCATCAGGGAGAGCTGTGGTTGGCACAGGAGGACAAACTGGAAGCTGCTCCCAAGGTTCCTCCTGTAGATGCAGTCTTCACAGAAAGCAGAGAAAAAAAACTTCCTGAGGCACACAAAAGGCTTATTCCTCCAGCACCCTCTTCCCAGTGTTGCTATTCCTCACTCAGTTGCATTCACACAAGAGTTGCCCACCCACTTACAGCACCAGCATCACCATCCTCCTCACTACCTGCCTCCTCACCAGTGGTATCAGTGAGGGACAAATCCTTCTGCTCCAGAGATAATGGACTTGGATGTAGAAAATCCTCTCTAAATCACAGGGTTGCCATGAGCAAGCCACTGCCCTGACCCCTGCTCCCCAGCAAACAGCTCCCCACTACCAGCACAGTGGGCAGGGACAGATCCAGCTCAGCTTCCCAATAAATATTCAAAATCTCCACGGCCTGGCAAACAAGGCTCTGGAAAGTGCCTACTGCTCTCCACACAGGCAGCGATATTTATGAAGTGCTATGAGGTTTGGAAGTATTATTTTATCCACTAACAATGGAAGTAGGGTCGAGCTGAAACATGATTTTCTCAAGACTTTTCCAGGCTAACGCCAAGTTTACAATTAAAACAGTGGAAAGGGCTGAACGAGCCTGTCTGTGGCCAGAGTATGGTACTGCAGACTGTGCCGTGGAGGGAAACGTGAAATAGAGGTGCTTGGGACAAAGGGAAGTCTGTTAAAGTAAGAAAAGCCTGAATAAACAGGTTTTTCCCCACAGTACTACTTTCAGCTTCACCCACCCAGAGCTTACAGATAAAAGAACAAGGGGCTGCTGATTTTCCAGCAGTGGAAAGTCAGCTGGTGGCTCTGGGGATGTGCTCACGAAGGGTCACACTCACACAGCTGATCTGATGGGGACTCAGGCCCTGCTAGGCCAATGCACTCAAGTGCTTATGGGACTTAAGTCTTTCTTGCTTTATGGACTCTTCACTTTTAAAGATAAATGGAAGCTCTCCAGCTGGACACCTCTGGAAGCACACTTCCCCCAGACATGGAGACCAGCTTTGGGACAAGCCAGGGATGCTGTGAGCTGCACAACCCAGGTGAAGCTGTATAAAACACAATATCCCTAGCTGAAAGCAGCCTTTACATCCATCCCCATCACATTTGTCACCAGTTCTCAGTGCTTTCATATGCACACACTGTACCCCAGTGGGATGTAGCCTCAGCTCAGCAATGCCCTGTGCATCTGCAGGGCTACAGGGTATCACAGGCTTTGAAGTTTTACCCCTCTGACAAGAGCACTGGTTGGTATGAGAGCTCACATGCTTATTAGGAGGTGAAGATGATTGATTGCCTCTCTCTCCCTGCCCCTCTGAGGGGGGGCTCCTCAACCTTGTCTTGCTGACAGTGATTTTTCAGGACCATATGGCACTTCCACATCCCATTAGTAACGCACCTGCTGCACCCCCTCCTCTCCACACCGAGTTTCAGCTTTCACTGGGTAGGGGAACATGAAATACCAAAGCTCTGGCTGAAATCTTCAAGGTCAGAATGTTTAGAGAAATACGTTCTGTGAAAAACTAAACTTTTCTATCACTGACAGTGCCAGTGTCACACAGCACCAACATTGCTGTGGAGGGACACCAACTCCACCCAGAGAATGTCCTGTCTCCAAAAAGACCTTACATGGGTGTGACACTGCTGCCCTAACAGGGACCCAGCTCTCCCTTGCCAGAAGAGATGGGTTTTCTCTGTTACAATATTTTCATAAAAGCAACTGAATCCCCACTTCTGCCTCTCCTCCCACTGCCCCTACATTATGGGCTTCCTCTGGGGCACACAGAGATATGTTTTCTCCTTCTGGGACTGGCAGCAATTGCAGGGAATACGCCTCAGTGCCCACAGTCCCAGGGAGCAGGGAAACTGCAGACTTCATGACCAGGCATGGTATGGTTGGGCAGTGCCTAGGTGCATGATGCTGCAAAGCTACAGCAGGCAAGTCTAGATTAAAATTGCCTCAAGTTGTTCAGGTTGTTGCTTTCTGGTTGCTTGCTTTTTACTCCATGCAATCCATTGTTTTAGGTCTCTGAGCCCCTCTAACAGTGCAGCACTGTGCTCACACCTGCTTAGGGCAGGCACATCCCTCTGACCGTGGATCTCAGAGGCCATCCGTGAGAGCAAACTCACAGCAAAAGAAATTTCCACTCCCTGCTGCTCCTCATCAACTCCCAAGCACACTATGGAGACCTCTCCCAGCTCATGTGTAGCACAGCAAGGAGCCCTTTGCAGCCAGGTACCTGCAGAGCAATAATGTGGGTGCTCTGGTCCCAGCAGCCCATGCCGGACAAAAGCCAAATTCCCCGGGAGAGCAGGCTGTGCTCACATTCAGTCACTAATCCACACTGCACAGCCCCCCTTGGCAGGCAGCATGGAAAATGCCAGTGCTTGCAGATATGGTCTCCAAGGAGGACAGTTTCCATAACCTACAGCAAAGCAGGAGAAACTGACCCAGAGGCCAGGGTGGGGGGCCAGCACCCACCTCCTGAGGTGGCAGAGAGCTGTGACACCTGGCAGGCACTTGCCCTCCAAGAATTTTGATCACTTATCCCATCCCTGTTGCTGTTTTTACTGGAGAAAGAGACCAGCCAACTAAAAAAAGAAATAAATACAAAAGCCAAGAAGAGAGCAGCTCCCAAATAACAATTTTTCACTTGGTCATTCAGTTCCCATCGCAGAAGACAGCTGGTTTTTTTCTAGGGAAAAAGTGGTTCTTCACCCCAGCCTCATCCTCAGACCCTCTGCCCAGGAGCTGAGCAACACCATGGCTAGAAGGAGACACCAGCTGTGGCTGCCACCATCTCTGGGTCTCAAAGCAGCTTAGACCATCTCTGCAATCCCAGAAAACCCTGCAAGGACTGAGGACTGCTGTACCAACGTGGCCTCAAGGACCCCAGCTGGGATCTGCAACAGGATTTCTGCCCCATAGTCACTGGGTTCTGCTGCTGACTTCCTGCTTCCATGGACAAGGACCTGGCAATGGCAGAGGCCCCTCTGCTGTGGTGCTCCAGGTCCCTCTGTGAGGAGTCTGGGAAAAGCCTCCTTCAAAAACCTTGAGAGCCATGTAAGGGGAAAAGGAGAGAAAGAGGGCAAGGGGAAAGCCAGATCACTGCTGAACTGCAGAAGATGCCCACCAATGAGCCCCAGTGACCACAGCACATATACCTTCCCCAGTCCCATGAGCATACCAGCAAACCTTGCTGCTGTCTAATGCATTCCATATGGAGTGTGCACCTCCAAAACATTACTTAAAATGGGAACAAATCCTTCACAAGACCTCAACATGACAGATACCACTTGATTGAATTGCCAACTTTTACTTTAAGGAAAAGTCTACAATTAACCTATTGTCACTCTGCAGCAGGGGGAAGCAATAAACTGTGTATGTCTGCTTTCCAGCCAAGTCCACAAGGTTTATCCACAAGCCTTCTTAGCAAATCTCCTCCACAAGTTCTTTTGATACCTTATGGATTTGTTAAACATTTACAACATGAAAGCGAGAATATTATACACATTGCCCTGGCATAAATCACAGGTCTGATCCTCTGTATACACTGGCAATGGAAAGGGGACCTGGAAGGAGTAACAGGGTTCTAGACTGCAAGGTGAATAGTTGGAAAGGTTTCCCTCATCCCTCCACCAACACTAAATGCACACCAGGGTATTAAGAGAAGCTGTTTCTTCCCCAGCCCCTCCAGTTTTTCAAGTTTTACACCTGGGGAAAGAAGAATGAACAATCCCTGTTAGACATTGGCGAGGTGAGTGTACAGGACATTTAAGAAGTGGAAAAACATCTGTTTAGTCCAGATAGAAACCAGATGGAGGTGGGGGGAGGTGGAGGATGGTGAAACAGTCAAGAGGAAAAGCAGAAACATGGTCAGGAAGAAGGCTGCAGGAGGAGAGATGCTTCCAGGAGGCACAAGTATTGCCCTGCATGCCCTTCTTCAGGTGGTGGGCAAACAGCAAGGCATGGCTCTTGTTCATAGGATGAGGGGCCAGAGACCACCCAAAACAACTGATTTTGTCAACTCATATGCTTCCTGGCAAGTGGGGACACCACATGGCCACCAACACTGGGAATGGCTAAGGAAAACTCTTGCTGGTGGTAAGAACACTGGATGTGGGCTTGTTTCCAGCCATCAAAGAGCCACAGACCCCCCTGGAGGTCTCCACCTCCCCAGCTCTGCCCTCCAAAATGCCCCAGTGGTGCCTGAAACACTTCCTACAAGGGATGCTCAAAATCTTACATTTGCAGTAGAAAGTAATTTTTAAAGTGTCATTTGGCACTATTCCCTAATCCTCTTTATCCTCACACAGCAATCAAGCACTTCTGCCATAGCACAGCTCGTTTTAGGGCTTTCAGAGGCACCAGAGTGGAGCCTTCAGGGTATAGCAGGGGCTATAATGTAAATGAAATTGATGCCCAGCAGACAGGGTGCAGCAAGCAAAATCAAAAAGGGCACAAGGCAAAGACACAGAGACATTTTGGGAGCTAGTTGTAGTGCCTTCAGGCAGAGAACAGCAAGTAACCTCAGCAAGAGGGCTGGAATTCCCCCGGAGCTGAACCAGGATGCTGGGGAGAAACATCATTGCAACACCAGGGCCACGTTTTCTGTGGATGCATTTGCAATGCTGCCAACCAGCACGGAAAGATCACTAAAACAGGACGGTGAGATGCACTGCAAAACTCACTCCCAATCTGACAAACTGTTCCCTCCTGGTTTTGCATTTGACTTTACTCTCAGATTCCACTTTGGCTGTCAGAGGGAATGAAAAAAAAAAAAAAAGAGAAGCAATTTTTTTTTAAATTGTAAAAGACTTTTCCAATAGTATCAAATGCTAGAACTAATGAGCAGTTTCCTCACTACAGAGTATTTTCCCACAGAAAAAAAATACTGTCACAACGAACTTTTTTTGCAGGAAACATTTAATTTTGAGGGCATTTTGACCCATTTTTTAAATCCAGGTGAAGTGTCCCATTTCAAGTGAGTGCCAAAATTGAAGATCCTTTTTTGTTACTGTTCAAAATGCATCTGTTCCCTACATTGCAAGTCAGAAAATCAAAATAACCTCCTCCTTTGTCCCCAGACAAAACCCAAGTGTTTGAACTTGGTCACTATGCAACCTGAAAGACACTGTTCAAAGGTCTCTTAAATAGTCCAAGTTCAGGAAAATTCTTTCCCGTTTCATTTTAAAAAAATGCATTACAAATAGCCTCAAGCTGCCTCTTAGCTTGATTAAACATTTTGCATAAAAGGAGACTTCAAATGTCCAGAAATGATTTCCAAAGAGATGAGAGTAAATCAGCCCTTTTCTGACCAAGTCTTGCAGGAAACAAGGGAGAAGTACAGGATTAGATCAGGGAGAAGGAAGGACTGGAGACTGAAGTAGCCATAATAGAGAAGGAAGGAAGTTATGAAAAACACAGGGTATCCCCCCCCATCCCCCCCTCCAAAAAAATCACAAAACAGTTTGGATTGGAAGGGACCTTTAAAGTCCATCAAGTCCAATGCCCTTACAATGAGTATTTTCAACTAAATCAGGTTTCACAGAGCCCTGTCCAACCTGACCTTAAATGCTTCCAGGGATGGGGAATCCACCACTTCCCTGGACAACCTGTACCAGGGTTTTACCACCCTCATTGTAAAAAATGGATGAGCAGGACATGTCCATGCAAAGCCCACTTCCAGTCTGCTGTAGCCAACCACTGGTGTCTCTGCAGTCAGGACACCCAGAGAGGAGTCACTGACACTGTGCTTTTGGACCATGAGCCGGACAAATGAAATCCAAGTTCTCCAATTTTTAACCTCTAACAGGAGCTTACCCTACCTCACCAAAGCAGGTCCCTGCTCTTGTGCAGTCACAATGCAGCTGTGCATTTATACCTTCCCTACCAAAGGCAGATCACTGATGTCTCATCTCCACACTGACGACTATTTCCACAAAACCTATGGAAAAACTCAGCTGTCCTGGAACCCAGTACACATACAAAGCTTTTCTCCCGCCAGCTTCCTCTCCGGCCGGCTCCCAATTTGTCTGCAAACCACAAGTTTAATTGGAGTTGGCAAGTGTTTGGACTTCAAAAACGTCTGTAACACCTGGAAGACAACGCTCAGGTTTAAGGGGGGAGGAAACAGGATGATATCCAAATGCTATTGTCACGCTCTCAGCTGCCTGCACAAGAAGGAATGAGTAGCTGCAGGGTCTGGTGCATGCAGACGATACCAGGCACGCACACAGCTCTGCTTTCCTCCAGCTCATACTGCAGCAGGCTTTTAAAGCTGGTTAAAAACCCCTTTTGCAAAAAAAAAAAAAAAAAAAAAAAAAAAAAAAAAAGACACACCCTATAATATCGGTGGAAAATAATTTCCAAGAACTAGGAAGAGATGGTGATGTGCCATTCCTGGCCAAAGCAGAGCCCATGAAGCAGACAAATGATCTGGCAGCAAAGGGATGGGAGACACTGTTCTGCTGAAGGACACTGTGGAGAGGACTCCCTTCATGGGCTCCTTTAGCATCCTTACAAGCTGACAGTCAGTTTGGATCAAATCCACTACAGTGCAGATCTGCACACTCCATTATCCCACAGGACATGAGTTCCAGCTGTCCAGACACCAGTTTTATGGTTCAATACTTTGGGAGAGGCATTCAAAAGAGTCATGGCTGGACCTATGCCCTGGTCTGTCCTCCTGGTTTTTGGAAACTCTCTGAAATACTTCAGTGTCCACTGCTTGTCTGACCTGCTGCATAAAGAGAAATAATGGAGACAGTTCCCATTGGAGCTGCCCTGGGGGTGCTGGTGGACTTTTGAGTGTAAAATTGGGCAACCAGAACTATCTTCTATGCAAAAAACACTTATGGCCAAGTCTTGCTGAGTCTTTAAAAAAACAGGTTAGAAGGAAAGATTTCTTGCGATTGACTTTACCTTAGCAGAGGGTGGAGCAGATTTCTTTTTATTGAAGGTTTTCACAATTCCAACCAGTGATTACTGTGGCCTTCTTCAAAAATTAGTTACAGCTGAAAACCCATTCCTCTCCCACAGATTTGGGGATGACAAACACTAACCCTTACAAAAGACTTAAAACAGGATAAAACTGCTACAACACCAAAAAATCCTGCAGTGACAACCATGTTTTAGCACATGCCAGACCTGAGAAGAACACAATGTCCATTTGTCAGCCTCCCCCACCAAGTTTCACCTTTTATTTTCAGATATTACATTGTTGAAAGCCCCACTTGTTTTTTTCAAAATGTTAGTTTATCTTATTTAATAACAAAGTTTCAAAGTCTGACACCAAAGAGGTGAATTGGCCATTTCGGCAAGTCTTTCATTCAAACCATTTATCAAGCCTTTAGTAACTAACATATGAGAAACGGTAACAGAGAATTAATGTTATAAAAAAAAGTAAACGGTTTGTAAGGTGCTCCAGCTCCAGAGATCAATACGATTGGTGTAACAGATTACCTTCCTTTTCAGGGAACCAGTACCTTTTGTATCTTTCCTGCAAAAGGACACAGAAGGCTGTGGACTTGTTTCTGGTGCAAAAGCAAAGCACGCAACTGACAATCAAGTAGCTATTTTATTTTCACCCCATGCCTGCACATGTTGCATCCTGTCTTTATTTTCTTATAATATACATGTGCTTTTCTAGTTTTTCAGTATCATATTCAGTGCCTTTCTTGAGACAGATTTTGGAAAAAATCCTACCTGGAAAATTTGAGTGATGATTAAGATTGTGACACTGGCATGATTGCCATGTGAAGGGGTAAAGAGTTTTGTTCATTAAAAAAAAAATCTCAAGAACTTATGCAAGCAAGAGCAAGTATAATAAAAGCATGCACTGAGTTGTCTCTCATTAACAGCACAGATCAAATGAGCCAATGCAACCACTTCTGCCTTGCCTAAATAAATGCCTGGATCAGTCATCAAAGTAGAATTGTTTTCCACAATACATTTCCTTGAGCAACCCAGATAGCCTTTGTGCTGGCCCCAGTAATGATGTAATGGGAAAAACTTACAGGCATTCTGTCAAAGCCATGCAGATTGCTCAAATAGTATTTCCCAAGGCTCCAGCCTTGCAGGTGCAGGCTCAGCAGCCATCAGGACTTGCTATGATTAATGACTTTTTCCAACGTGTTGCCTTACATTAATACAGCCAGCTAACTTTTATTAAATTATGGATGATCTATTAGAGGATTGTAGTCACCTGCAGGCTGCCATATGTAAGGAAGCTGCCCAAACCTATATAACTTGGGTATCTCAGAGACAAGCCAGTTTAAGCTTTGCATTACCTTTGTGCACTGTGGTACATACAGACCTCCTGTCTCTATTGCATTCTGCTGTTTCCCTTCTACCAAAGGAAGGCATTTAGGAGAACTACTGCCCAAGCCTCAAAGCCATAAGTCAACAAGGGAAATGACCAGTCCTTATGGAAGTTATCTACAAATGGCCTGGGCACTGGAAGAAGCAACCCTTCCTGATCACATCCAAGACTGGTCTCTCTGCAGGAGAACAGAAGGTATCTGAAGTCCCAAGGAAACACCTCACACAGAGGCACAAGTTCAAACAATGCAGGAGCTCAGACACAGTCACTCAGCAATTGTTAGCCAAACTGGAGGTGAATAGAACCAAACAAGATAGATAAATTGATGAGTTAAATAGATAGAATAATTAAATAGATAAATTGATAAATTAGATTTTAACAAGAGAAGCAAATCTCATTCACTTACCCATCACGTTATAGCTTGAGACTGCCACAGCTACTCCAAGTGTCATAAAGGCCCACCACACACTCAGAAATATCCAGCATACCCCAGAGACATTCCCTTCAGCCCAAAGCAAGGACAAGTGCCAGGGCCAGAAACAAGGAAGCATCTGAAGCAAAGCTCTGTCATTTCTAGCAGAACAGCCAGCAAGGCCACCACATAAAAACCAGCACCCACTGCCTGCCACTTCACCCTCAAGGATCCCTTGAAGGATAAAAGCTTGGGGCAGCGTGGGTGGTGCCTGGGAAGTGAGACTGGCTGCTGATAGCTCACAGCTGGCTTTGTCCCCACAGGTGTAGCTCATGCAGGGACCCAGAGCACAGATACCCTGCACCCCATAAATTCTGGGGAGAGTAGAGTTCATCTCTGCTGCAACAGCCCTGATTCAAAGGGAAGGGTTGTATAAACAAGAATTTGTGTATCGTTAGACAGTGGTGATGGAATAGCAGGGAAGGAGTTCAGTTCCCCTTCCTCCTCTCAGCAAGCCTTTGCCTGCCCATGGCAGTGAGCCTGTGCACAGGGTATGTGGCTATTTACTACATTTCTGCCAGCTGGATTCAGTGACTGCAAAAAATCACTGAGATGGGGGTAAGCAAGAGGCAAGAGTGACACTTTTTCCGAGCACCTTCTTCTTTGAGTGTTGTTGGACACTGCCTGTTCTCTAAGTTGTCCTCAGGAAGAACCCACTCTCCACGCCTTGGGAGTAGATGATGCTGCCATAGTTACACGAGGAGCAGAGGCAGCATGTTGGCGGAAACAGACATTCAAGGTGTCTGGCTACAGATCTTCTAAAACAGAGTAAGTGATGCTATTGTCCAGGGTAAGCAGAACAAAAAGGTTGTGGCCAAGTGGGGTGGAAGGGAGTAATGCAGTCCTCTCAGAGAAAAATGTGCAAGCTAAAGAGCAGAAAGAAATCACAGCTGAATTTAGCTCTTCTCTGGAGCAGCACAGTTGTGAAGCTGAAAGCTCTATGTGGCTTCCTCTAATCCAAGAGACAAATTGCATCACACTGGAATGATTTTTTTTTCCTTTTTTAAATTTGGGTGGCAGGGGGCATAAGGCATTTTGTGCTTTTTCAAGTGATGCAGCCTCTAGAACACAAGCTGGTAACGGATTCTGTCTTGTTATTTCTGTGTGAGCTCTTACATTACAGTGTGCCTTTCTGCCAAGCTGATGGAAACTGTATCCCAAAGGCAAAAGGAATGTAATCCTCCTGGGATATAACGGAAACAGTCATTATGCATCCCTGTGAGATCCCGTGGTTGCTCACATCTTGTGGGAGAAGAAGGCATGTGGTGAGAAAGGGATGTCACTGAAGACATGCAGAGTTTATATACAAATTCCAAACATCCATCAACAGATCTGTGGACAAAGTTGTCCAACTACTGCAGTGATGGTGTGATGATGCCAGAGACTCATTCATGTGCCATGGCAAGCTCTGAGAAGTTTGAGACATTTCCCATCTACTTGCTTTCCCCTGTTTCTAATTAGTTATGGCGTTGGCATAAAGCAGGATCTGGGTCTATTACGCCTTCATCTGCTCTTCCTTATTCCCACATGAAGTCAATCCTTTGTGTCATCCCAACTCTGTGCTATGGGAGTGACTTAGGGTGGCTCAAATCAGAGGATACCTCAGGTACTGAATAAATAGAATAACTGTGGAGGAAAACAAGCTTTGTGTCACACACTGCTGGTAAGAACGCATGTGTTAGCAGAAGGAGACAAATAGAGAAGTAGAGGAGAGGCTGATGTATCCACAGAAGAATTTGAAGAACAATCATGAGATTTTACACATGGCAGATGTCTAAGATATTTTGAGAGATTCTTCTCAGAGCCTCTAAGCCACAGCAGGGCCCTGCCACATATTTTGTTCTTCATATAATGATGCTGTGCCATTTGTATTGCGCTATTGATGCACTCCTGGGTGGTACCAGCAGGACAAAAAGTGTGGTTAATAGTTGGCTTCAAGGGCCAAACAGAAATATCAGCTTGCAGTTCAATTCCTAGTCAAGAATGAGGCACTCAAGCAAGGAAACAGATTTCTTTCCTAAGCAAGGGATCACAGTATGATGCAGTGGACAAATCCTAATATCTTCCAGCCAGATGAAGCAACAAGAGACAGCTTGGTAACAGCTCATGGTAATCACAGAGGCAGCAACTGAGTCCCAATAAAAGTTGTCACAAGGTATCTTGCCACACTTCTGGTATGGATAAAGATCAAGTACTTGTTGAAGTTACAGTTGGAAAAAACTAGCTCTGACCTGTAAGACAGTCCTTGCTTGCCAGATGCTTCCAAAATCTGGCTGCTGTGGTCATTCTGCAACCATCTTCCTTTAATTGTTATATGGGATGTGGACCTTTGAGAACAGCCCTAACTTGTGCAACCCTCAGCTAAGCTTGCCTTTAAAACCCTGCCAGGCAGAGACCACCCTTGCTGATGGTGTCCTTCATCTGTCCTATAACGTCTGGACAGTGAGTTATTAAATAAATACTCAGCTTGACAGCTTTTGGAGATGGTATCCTACATTTACTCCATGTAGGTTTATCCTTATCTGAGCCCACAGAAAGGTTGTTTTGTGGGGGTTTGATTTACTTTTGTTTGCTGTGAAAGTCGCTACAAGTCAAGATCCGTCAGCAAGGAAATAAAAACTTTACCCTGGAAGTACTTTGGAACCCATCACTTGGTGGGGGCTTGTTTTCCTATTTGCACTGAGACAAGGGTTTGCAGGGAAAAAAAGTTTTCCAGCTGCACCTGAAATCTCTAACCCTTTCTAGAAGAGACTTCTCCAGAGTGAAAAAATAGTCTTGATTTAAAGCATCCCTATCTGAAAGAGAAATAAAACCACTCCTCCTCTAATATTTCTAATTTTTTTTTATTATTCTCTGAGCAGGGGCAGGTGGCTCTGATTTTAGCTGCAGCTGGATTCCAGCTTCTTTGCTCCACTTGCATCATTTCATCTAACACATTCCTCTGGGGCTGCAAGAACTTCACGCTTCCATCTCAGCCTAGAGGTGAAAGCAACAAGGAGAAGTTACACCATGTAATTATAGTTATTATGCCAGTTATTAGAGCTCCTCACAGCATAAACACTGTTAGCACTAGTCACAGTTGGGAATAGCTGTGTCTCCAGCTCTGCTTTTGCTGTTGGAGGCTCAGCACAGATCCGAGTCCAAGCCCAAATCTGAAGAGCAAATCCCAATACCTGCCAGGTAACACATGGAGCCAAACCCTTCCCTGGGCTTGGGGAAACTTCTGGATTTTGGAGCTTGAGCATGATTAGAGAAGTAGCAGTGTTGTGCTGAAATGTATGATCCAAGTAGACAGTGTTCAGAGTTAGGTCTACCAGCTTTCTTCCTGCTCTTGGAGTCAGTCCATTGCCTTGTCTACAAAAAAATTGCTTTTAAGCAGTTGAGTGTAATCTCCAGGTTTGAGTACCACAGGTTTACATTCAAACCCTCATTCTTATTATGAATTTTGTCCATCCAAATGGCAGGTACTATTCTAGTGCTAACAGTCTCCTTTCTCTCTACCATCTGTCTTGACAGTAAACTTCTGTCATGCTGTTTTGATAGTCTACTTTTAAAAAGATAAATACACATACATCTATACAAAAATTTTAAAACAAGTCTTTTTGGGGGGAGGGGGGAAGATCAGAGGTGACAAAGTTGTGGCAGAACTTGGATTTAGTTAATTGGATCTAGCTATTTGCACCATCTTTTGCTAACTGCCTGTGCCAGTCTGAGGTTGATAAAGCAATTTAACTCATTGCCTGTGAAAAATGAAATGACAGCAGCTACTCGAGTGAACTTTCACATTAATGAAGCATGATCTGGTCTTGATCAAAGACTTTATGTTCCTGGAGGACCAGAGTTCAAGCACTAGCCTCTAATTTTGAAAGAAGAAAAGGTTTATGTGTCATTGCAAGGCAAACTCTTCGGAGTTTAAGCCCAAGGTAAACTTTCATGTCAGCACTGTTAGTGATCCTATACTGAAGCTTGACTTGATCATCTCTTCCTTTAATTCTCACTGTCATAGTGAGAATTCTTTAATTCTTTAATTCTTTGCCATCATCCTCCATGCAGGTCCCAGAAAGGAAGATTTGCCTTCACCCATTAAAGCAGTGAAAAGTGATGTTATCATTAGTCATTCCTGCTGGGCACTTTTGGATTGAGTCATGCATCTTGCAGGTTGTTCCAACAAAACGAGCTCTGAGGAGCAGGGTTGGGATCCAAGAGAGACAGAGACCAGCTTTGGGTGGCAATGAGCCATAAAATTGTCCTTGCAGATCTGGTGTAACCAGATCAACTAATAAACCTCTGGAATGCTGATGCTATGGTTGATCTGGTCATACCAGAGAAACCATCCCTCACAACCTGAATGCCAGGAACCAAATCATGCAGTTTGCCATGAGCAGCTAATACCAAAGACCACATGCATACAAATGTGACTGTTGCTGTGCTGAATAATCCCTGTGATCTTGTATGTCATCCCCACAACACACCTGCTGTAACCTTTTTATGCATTTGGCACCATGATTATACTGATTGACACATCAATGCACCAGGGTGACAATAGAAGGGATGGTAGCCACAGGCATCAGTCAGTTTGTAAATCTGAACACCATTGGTGTTGAGCAGAAAGCTATCATGAACATTATGAGAAAAAGACAAATGTTATAGGGGGATTTGTGGCCCTGCAGGTAGAAACACCAGGCAGGAATGAAGGAAAATTGTCAAATGTAAGGATAGTCAATGTGAGCAAAGGTCCATCTTTTTCTACTTCACTGCCTCCAGCCTTCAAACTGCCCCAGGAGAAGTCAAATGCATTGCCATCATCCTCCATGCAGTGTGTCACCTCTGATGGGCTGCTCTGCAGATCACAAGGGCTCCTCTTTAATGCTGGGTCTTGCTCTGAAAGCCAAGGCAGCCATGAAAAGCGACTGTGGATCCTTGATGGTTAGAAGTTATTTGGAAGGTCTAACTTTCAAGATAAACTACAGGCAGATACTTTTGCAGGAACCAGAAGACAGAAACTCAGCTGATGTTGAAGATGAAGGGTGCCCTGTGCTCAGTTCCTGGCTGCACCCCAGATGTGTGGGGTCACCTAAGGTGAGTCATCCGGGCCTCCATTTCCCCAGCTGTAAAGCAGGGATAATACTTCTGTTCTCACCTCAGTTTGTCTTCTCTGTTTAGATTTCAAGCTCCTCAGGGCTGTGTCTTGATACATGTATGTACAGTTCCTAGCTTAATAGAGTCATGATCCAAACTGAAGCCTCCAGGCACTCCTGGATATTATGGAATTACTAATTTCACAAGAGGTTGCAATCAAATTCCTGTATCGGGCAAAAAAAAAGTCCCAGAAAGGAAAAAAGCGAGCTATTAAAAAGTGAGGAACATTTTTGCCCAAGTGGAAATAATGGTACTTTGTCCCAAAATGTATAAAATATGTATTGCAATTAAATTCTCTATTGGCAAATTGCTCTACAATTAAAAAACACAGAAGCTTGAGTGAGGCAATTAGAATAATAGTGGAGTGTTAATTATAGCTTGATGGATTCTGCATGCTGTCAGCAATTACCTTCCAAGTGTGCACTTCTGAACCGACTCCAAATCCACAAAAAGACACCAACAGAATTAGAAATATCTTCCTTGTTGGCATGCCTTTGCCATTTTAAAATTTGTTTTCATAAATACTTTTGTAAGCTATTTAATTAGATTTAATGTGGTTCAAGGAAGAAACATCCTCCATGCTGTACACAGACTCCTCTCCAGCACAGGCATTGGCTTGGGGAGCAGGGAGAGCACAACTGAGAGTAGTCTCAGTCCCTACCAACTGCCCTTATTTTCAGTGCACAGATCTTATGCAAATGAGAGGTGATTCAGCCCAGTTTCCAGAAGAGTTCCTTTTAGATTTCTGCTTTATAAAAGTTATCCAAAACTTTTGGATCTCTCTCTATGGGACACCCCATGGCCAACCGCTTGCCTAATACTAAAAAATATTAACATTAATTGGTAAAAATAATTCAAAAGCTTGGTTGTCAAATCTGAAAACAATTTAAAAGAATAAATTTTTTTTTTATTTTCATGGTGCTTTCCTACTTTCCTACCAGGAAAGCTTTATCATCTCCATAAGAGTCTTAGACTTTGGGTTTCCCACATTGAGGAACTAAAGACATATTTTTCAACTGGCTATTTATTTGTATAAGACTGTACTATTTTCTGTAATACAACTACTCTTCCTGCCTCAGGTTCCATCCCCAAGGATAGGAAGTCTTGCTCTTACTTTGCAAAAAGGTTTCAAATAAATCAGGAGACTAAATCTCAGCCATTCTCCTGTTTTTTCCACTATGAGAAGGCTGAAGTAAGAACCTAAACTATAATAATATGAATATACTTTTAATCCCTCCCCTCTGCATACCAAAAGCCTAAACCTCAAGCTTTACCTAGCCTTTGCAATGTTTTCTGTCTATCATCAATCTCTGAAATCTGATACATTCAAAGCTGTCCCAAAAGCCAAATAGTTCTTGTGCAGGTGGCTTCAGGAGAGGAACAGGGAAGTGCTATTGCAGTAATAGCAGTAATGTATGGTCGAGATTCAGGTGGGGATGCTGAAATCACAAGCTGTTCCTCCTGCAGCAAGATCTTGCCCCATCAATAAACCCAGTTTCTTCATTTCATGTTGTCTTCCTAAGCTAAATCATCCTCCCTCAGGACTTCCAGGCTTCTTTCCCTCTTTCTGATTTCTCTTGGGTATGATTTTTTGTGTGTATCTTTCCAGCAGTGCATATTGCATGTGCTGATCCCAGGAGTATCCAAAGTATCTGGGATCATCCCCACATTGCTTTCAGGTCCAGCAGAAGACTTGACTGCTCTCTCTAGCAGGCAGCATTGTGTCAGATTAAATGTAATCTTCCACTGATTAATTTGTAAGAAATCTAGAAGAAAATAAGGAGAATGGGCAAGGGCAGAGAATGTCCTTATCCAGAGAGGTAGCTTCCAAAAATGTGTCTCCTCTCCCACCTTCCCTCAGGTCATCAAGGTAGCATTTCATCACTGTGATCACTGATGCCGTGGTAGAGAAGGGCCTTGAAAGATTTTTGCCCAGATTTGAGACTAAAGGCAGGAACACTGAAGCCCAGACTTAAAAAGCTGAATTCTTCATCACTCTGAAGCCTGGCTTGTCCGTTTCTCTTCTGTCACTTGATGATAATGTTTCAATGTGGTGCTGCTTCTTTCTGCACATAGGTAAGGAGAACAGACATGTCTTGAGACCTCTGAGGCTGCCAAAACTCCATGTCCTGCACGGGGAAGAGGCACTTCAGGACTTTTGCAGCCCACGAGACAAATGCAATTTGTTCGGTTGGGTTTTCCAGCAAGTTCAGCATCACATCTGTTTTTTTGGTTCAGCTGACCCAACCTGTTCTCTGACACCAATCCAGGTTTGCCTCCTTTCAGGAGTATTTATACAGCTTGGGTGCCACTGAAAAACGCGGAATGCCATTCCCCTTGTGCAGGCTGTTTTATGGGAAGAGATGCGGGACTCTTGGCAGATGAGCATCGTGATTAAAGCGTCCTGCCGTGCAACGCCCCGTCCTGTCACAGAAAGGAAATACTGCTCCGTTCCCACAACGAGGAGAAATCTGCAGTACAAGGGTGGAAATCTAACCAAAGATAGTGCAAGCAGAACTGGGCTGCGGTATGTTTCTCTCCCTAAAATATCCTCCTTCTCCCCACCTAACTCTTCAGTGTAAGGGGTTAAACCGTCCTCCAAGGGCTTCCTCCCCTAAATGCTGTCGGGCCACATCCAAACTTGACCAAAGCCAGTTGGATACTCTCCACTAAGCTCAGGAGCAGCCTCTAAATTCAGTCTTTGGAGTGTATCGATGCTCCAAGATAAATCGTGCCCGCAATGCACTTGGTGCAGCCCTGGTGAGTCACGCTTCGACCCGACCTGGACTGTGTGTTCCTTTGCATCTGCTGTGTGCTGGGCTTCCAAAAATAGTGGTACATTTGGGAAATGGAACCTCAAGTTTGGTCTGGAACACGCGTGGAAAACTGATCCACTCCTGCGGCGGGGTCGCGGCGGGACACGCGTGTCCCCATGGAGTGTGGCCCCAGAGCCGCTTCGTGGCGCCCGGAGAAGGACCCGTCGGGGATTGGGAAGCCCCCGGGCACCCGTGTTCCCGCAGACTGTCCGCATCTCCGGGAGGGAGGATTTTAAGGCGCGGGGAGCGCGGGAGGGGGCGCCGGGCGCGGCCCCTTTAAGAACAGCGCGGGAGGGGGGGGGCGGCCGCCCGCGTTCACACCTGGAGTGGGAAAGGGGGGCGGGCCCCGGCGCCCCTGATTGACGGGCAGCGGCAACCAATGGAACGCCGCGGCGACGCGCCCCGGGGGGCTTCTG